>JAADJG010000212.1:89017-227621 GCA_012932025.1 Fusarium austroafricanum
TTTTTTTTTTTTTTTTGAGCTGAAATATTATTGTCCATTTCTTGTAACATTCTCAAACGTTCCATGTATCTGCCTTAACAGGCTTCATGGCGCAACTCAGGAATATCAGCCATGAATTATAGTTGAGGGAAGTCAGCGAGCTGCAGGCCTTGAATCTTTTCCTCCACTGCAAGTATCAAGGGATCGATGAGATCTTTCAAACAACAGTCATGTCGAGTTAGCTTCTGAGGTGCACCTTTGTCATCGCTTGTTTGAGGTTGAGAAGCCGCCTCAACAGGAACGCAACCAAAAAGGGGTCGTGAAGGCAAATTCGTCTGGGACACAGTACCGCCACCGAATAGTCCTCCTCCAGAAGTGGTCCTAGGAGCAGTGGTTGTATTGGCTTGAGGTACCGCAGGAGCACCAAATAGACCACCAGGAGTGAACCCACCGCTTCGAGGTTCAGGCCTACTAGCAAAAAGACCACCACTCGCAGGAGCAGGACTCTGAATCACGGCCGAACCGCCGAATAATCCACCCGAAGCTGCTCTAGGAGCATGAGTGCTTGGAGGGTTGTTTTGAGTAGAGCTCGACCCAAAAAGACTTGGTTTCACTGGGGGAGCAGGCGGAGCAGATGGCTGCTCATGGAGACGCCACAAACCCGAATGCTTTCCAGCAGGACCGTCCACAAAAGAGCTGAAGTATCTTGGCGACTGTGCATTGCGCAAAGATTCGATCACCGAGCCTAGTGTTATCGAAGAAAATGGTGGTTCGGGCGGTGGGTATAGCTTGGATGCTTTCATTGTTTGTAGTAAAGCTCCCAGAAGCATGGCTCTGCATCCATGGCTACAGCCCAATTTTCCCTCGAGAAGGTCGTCTTGGAGCTTGTCGAGTCTATCTACCAGGTCTTGCAAGATGCTTGTCCTGCTGTCCTCAATACGCCCTGACTTTATCAGCCAAAATTATACATATACTGTCACAGGCTGACTTACTGATGATATCTGCACGAATTGGGAGATCAAACGACGGCACGACGTCGCTACTGTGCCGAATAGCTGCCTCGGTACTGTTACAAAAGAGCTTGCTGCCCTCCAAGACAAACGAAATGAGAATGAGTTGGGCTAGCGTCTTATCCATAGTTTTTGGGAGGGTGTAAAACAATCCAAACGACATGAGCCACCTGTAGCCAAAGATCAATATAGCATCGCTACATTCTAGGTCATCAACAATGGATGCAATCTCTGCCAGGACATCTGGACCAAGAGTCTGGGGAACTGCACGTGATTTCCCATGAATGACGTTCAAGACGATCTGAAAAGCCTCAGCGTCAAAGGCACTGCCGAAGTTCCAATGATAAAGACCATCTTGCTGTTTGGAGGACTCCTTGAAGTTACTCGAGAACACCTTGGCAGCACGACGGGATGCGAATGTCAGATGCTTCTTGGAGCAGAGAAAGTGTTTCTCGATGGTTTTCACGGCAACTGTTTCTGACGAGTCTGTAGGACCAGGCGTAGAAAGTTTCTGCTTGACTGCAAGGATGAGAAGAGTGTCGCCCTCGGGGTCAATGCTGATGCGTATTGTTGACATATTTGCTGGGTTCTTGGGATCGTGAAGAATTAGGCCCACCGATAATTTGGGAGATTACATTCCCCATCATGGCGCGTAAAATCCCAGTGGTTGTCGCATGTACTCCATATTTCCTCACCAATCAGGCTAGGACAGGTATAAACGGCGCGCCACAGCGCGTAGTAAGCCACTGAGAATTCAAGTCACAGCCTGGCTTGTGAAAATTACAACGGGGGGCTATGGAAATTACAATGGATCGAAGTATCATGCTTAGCTGGCATGTCGCAAAAGTTAGCCCTGCCTCGTTACCTTTAAATGCTGTTTGCAGGGCTGGTTACTTACCCTACAGCTTTGCTCTGACGCAAGAGATAAAATCTCGAAAGAAAAAGGCCTTCCGGAAAACCCTTGGAAAACAACTCATCAGATAGAGATTAATTTTCACGGATATAGCAAGGTCTTGCCACTCTAAAGAATACATGTGCGTTAAGGTTAGAGTGTTGAAACATTGTTGGTAAAGGAGCGTTGTAGAGAACTAATAAAGGCTAAACATGGATTACTCGCAGCAGAGGATGGCTGGTGTTAACAGCACATCCCTTTGAATAGATATTTTCAGAGACATAGTCGCACTTCATTTATTTATTACATTGGCGAATAAATCCACAGCCCCTACGGAGTATTGAAGGTGATATTGCCCACAACATCACCCTGATTAATCCATGCTCCATCTCCAAAGGAGCTGCCAGTGACAGTGCGGCTGATGGCTTTGCGTTGATCTATTTCACATTAGCTTGTGTCTCACGGAGGAAATTGAACTCTACCATTCGTTTCGGTTCCGTCAACAACTGAATATCTGCCAAGAATAGCCTTGGCCACAGATGCAGCTGTAGCAGCAGCAAAGTCTTGCCAAGACTTATTTTTGTGACTATCTGCATAGTCGCATATTCCCTTGATAATTATGCAAGGAATCTCATCCCATGCGCCAGCACCTTCCATCTCGAATGCGATGAGATTGTGTGTTGAAGCCATGTCATCTCGATCTTTTCCGCTTCTCATGACCGTGTTGCTAGAGCCAATTCGGCCCATGAAAATCTCTGGATAAAAGTTTGAGCCTTCTGGAATATCTTCCGAACGCTCCCTCCGGACAAGGTCTGAAGGTTTGCATCCAGCTTCTATACACGAAAGCTTGGAAACTGACTCGCAGAACTCGCCATTACTGCATGTGCTGCATGAATTCCGATGTATATGCCAATAGTTAGGCGGATATAGCTGGTCCTTTTCAGATCCGGGATATTGGTATTTCGCTTTGCGCCGTTCTTTCTTGGCGTTCTCTTGTAATTGTTTGAGATGTTTTTCAGTATCCATCTTGAGGCGTCTCATCATGAATTCCGTTTCGAACACCGCCAACAAGCTTCGTATATCTTTATTCGCACTGCCCAGGCTGTCTTTAATCGTATCCTTGACAGAAAAATACCCAGGGAACAGTCTACCGTAGTCATACTGAACGACAGATTTACTGACAACAACGTCTCCTAGATAGGCGTCCATGTCGTCGATGCGGGGTAAGCCACCGCAGACACCAACAAGTAGCGCAAGTCTCAAGCCAACATAGCTTGTCCGTAAGTGAGCTGTTGCAGCGGCTGCGTTGTTCGTGCCCATACCAGGCAGAATAGCTAAGACCACATTATGTTTACCAATGCGCCCAGTGATGATACAAGAATTTGTATCGCCGTCTGCGCGGCCGAATGGATCGTCCGTTTCGTCCCAAAATTGATCGAAGAGCAAAGTGACGGCATCGGCCTCGCGCGGCAGAGCACATACTATGGCAATCCGGAAGCTACTCCGATCGGTAGGCGGCAGTGTCGAATCCATCTGGTGAGTAGTATTTTGCGCGAAAAGAATCATCAACAGGACTTTCACTTTCTGATAAGGCTGCAATGCAGCTTGGTGCTACTTCATCACGTGAGGGGCTGAAGTTGGGTCAGCAGGCTAAGTACGCTTTTCAGCCGCACTTGGGTTGAAAACTTGAAACTAAGTTCATTTGACATCATTAGATCCACGGTATGGTCAACACCATGGATGCATCGAGGAATGAGCAACGCAACGTAAGCGGCAGTCACTTCGGTGACCATACTCTGTCCAACCAAGGAAATATTCAAGGAAACTTGACCGTTAATTACGGTTCAACGTTACCCCACCAGCCGGCCCGTCCCGAAATAGTCCACGTTATTCCGTATCCCCGCAATGAAGATCTAGTCCAGCGAACGGATCTGGTTGATAAGCTGAACGAGGTCCTTTCGACGCCATGTGCTGGTAGTGCTGCACTCTGGGGTTTAGGAGGATCGGGGTATGTCCTTGTCTATCCGTATTCACCTTTACTAATAAAAGCAAATGTAGTAAAACACAAATTGCCCTGGATTTCGCATATCGACGGTGCAGCGCGGAAGAAAAATGTTGCGTCTTTTGGGTACACGCAGAAAATGAAGCTACTTTCACATCCGACTATGAGGCAATTGGGAAACAGCTTGGAGTCGACCCAACCTTTCAGGGCTCTGAACTACTAGAGGAGGTGCGCAGAGAGATTGAATCTAAATCGAGATGGCTCTTGGTCATTGACAATGCCGATGACTTGCGATTATTTGGAGTGGGCCTGTCAACGACTGGAGGGGGGCTCGAAAAGAGGAGCCTGTTCAAGTTTGTCCCCCGCGCGTTGCAGGGCAACGTGTTGTGGACAAGTCGAGATGAGCGTATTACAGGAACGCTCGTGGGTGCACCTCGCTGTATCCCAGTGCAATCCATGGCCATGGACGAAGCAGTGACACTTCTCGCAACAGTTAGAGGTATACCGCCGACTTCAAGAGAACCCGCAGTGGATAGTCTGGTCTCTGAGCTGCAATACCTTCCCCTCGCAATTTCTCAAGCGGGTGGATACATGCGACGGATTTCAATGTCACCAGAAAAGTATCTTGATCTACTGAAGCAGGGAACAACGCGATGGGAACTGCTGGGGATCAGTGACGCTGACCGGCATCGAAGACCAGAGGTCTCGAATAGCGTTTTGGAAACGTGGAAAATCTCGACAGACCGGATTTGGGCAGAGAGTAAGATGTCATACCGTTTATTGCATATCATCGCCTATGTCGACAATCAAGACATACCTGAAGAGTTATTGACAGCAGCTGCAAACTTGGCCTCGGCTGTGGAGATTGAAGCCTCTGCACAACCTACAGAACTGGAGACACTGGCAGCTATCGCCCGATTGAGAGAGCTTTGCTTTATCAGTCATCGCAAATCGGAGAATACCGAACCAAGTTATGAGATGCATAAGCTTGTACAAGAAGCCCTGCGATATAGACTCAGCATTGAAAATGCTGAAGAGATAGCCATCGAACATTCCTCCTCGGCAAGGGCTGACTCAGACAAACTAAAAATGGGCGAGGGGTACTATTCTAGATTGGCCCTGCAACTTATTCGTGCACTCTTCCCGGGTCCACAACCTGATTCATGGGCAAGATGCGAACAATTCATGACCCATGCAATACGGGTTGGTGAGTGGGCGGATATAAGTAAAGCCGATATTGGCACTGTCAGCCTGCTTTCCGACGTCTGTATCTTCCTCGACCAGCGAGGCAGATGGCGAGAAGTAGAGCCAGTCGCACATCGTGCTCTAAGTCTTTCACAGAAAGCTTTAGGGGCAACCCACTCACATTCAACTGCGATCAAAAGATACCTTGTACAAATGTATTCCAAGCAGGGTCTTAACGAGGAGGCAGAGCGCCTTCAACTAGAGATCTTAGAAGTACAACGTGAAGCACTCGGTGAGAAACATGCAGATACAATTGCCAGTATGTCTGATCTCGCCAAGATATACAGCAAACAGCGACGGAACACAGAGGCACAGGAGATTCTCAGAGAGGTTCTGGAAATTCAACAAGATATGTTCGGCCCTAAGGACAAACGGACGATTAATAGCATGTCAAGGCTTGCACACACATATCTCTACCAACAACGTTACGAAGAGGCCCAAAGCCTTTATTTCGAGGTACTCGAATTGCGCCGAGAAGTCATTGGTGGCAAGCATAGAAATACAATGGCTACCTTGGACAACATAGCACTCACATTCCGAGTTCAGAAGCAATGGGATAAGTGTGAGGACTTTCTCCAACAATCCCAAGATCTGAGTCAGGAGGTACTGGGGGATCTTCACCCAGACACAATCAGAGTCTTATACAACTTTGGAGAAACATACTATCTGCAAGGTAGGTATGCTGAGGCAGAGTCGTATGCTCAAATAGCTCTCGATCGTTATATGCAGGTCTTGGGTGAGAGTTATCGGTATACTAAGCGAAGCGAATCGCTGCTTAATGACATACAGAAGGCGCGGCGGAGCCCACCACTTCTAGAAGGGCCAGCTGAACCCTCAACTGAAATGCAAACTGGAGAACCAGAAATACAAGACGAGCACTCAACTGATATTCAAATCGGTGAACCAGAAGATTCGAAGAAACCCTGGTATAAGTCTTGGCTGGGCGTAGGGAAAAGAGGGAGTTTTAGAAGATCAGAAGGTTCAGAGCTTTAATGATTTCATAAAGGAATGTTAATATTAATGAATGAGTGGCAGATATACTGCTTTGAAAGTGACAGTAAGCTAGTTCCATCGCCTGGAATCGCTTCATACTCCATGAATCCAACAAGAACTACTTGATATAAACCCAACAGAAGTACCAACAAGCATGCTCAAAGCCCTGTACACTTACCAGGCCTCTGGTCAGCAAGGCAGCCCAAGAAGCAACTATAGAAAATCACATTTTAGTATCATTTATTGGATTCTTGGAGAAGGTACTTACATAGTAAAGACAAGAAAGAAAGGCTTGCAGCATTTGGCGCATGCGCCAGGCTTGCCTCTCTTCTCAAGTGATCGAGCATCTAGCCCTCGCACAGAATATGCCTGTCCAGATATTTCGATGAACCTGTTCAAGTCTTCATCCTTCCAGGACATCTGATTATAGTCTTCCAGCATAGAAGTTGCGTTCCAGTCCTGCATCGTGTTTTGGTTGGTAATGTAGGTTTCGTAGAACTTCACAAGATCAGCAGTACCATCGACATCTGAAAGTGCACTAATGGTATCGGCTTGAACATCACGGCTTTCGAAGCTGTTGAAACCTCTTGTGCCGGTAGACAAGGCGTAGCCGGTCGAGAGGACTCCCGCAAAAGGAACAAGAGAAAGAGAGAAGAAGCTCATATTGGCTTTGGGTTGGAAGTGAAATGAAGTCAATTACTTGAAAAGATGTTTGGTGGTTGATTTTGCTACAGGACAAGACAGCGGATATGTATTATATTTATACCTATTTACTAAAGTCCAACTGCTCGTGAGAAACCCGTACAGCTTACAGCAATTCTCCTTACTAGAGATGTAGCATACACTTACTCTGATATTCATCAGACTACCTCTCGTAAAATCAAGAGTTACATCGAATATCCCTCAAGATAGTCCAGTCCAATCCTCTGAATCCTCTTGGTGCAGTTGCAAGAAGAAAGGCTGTTGCTGTGGAATGATTACTGTGTCTTACGCCGATCCAGCTGTCAGCTTACCTATAATTATGGCAACAGGTCTGTGATAGTGTTGTATAATGTAAGCATCCTTTGAGAATCCCACAATATTATCCAATCAGCGAGAGTAAGTTAAAGGATGTCTGACTTGACCTTTGGCATCCGTCCACGGATAGTTCTAAGACCTATTTTTATACATCTTAGAGTATTTTCAGGAATAAATTAAACTTGAGTGGTCCTTTGCCTTGATCGATGAGAATGAATATAAGACCTAGGACTCGGGGGCCTTGTGGGTCATTAAAAAGCATTTCTACTCGGGAACAATGCTGCGGACCCTTTCTATTCATCATGAATTATTACATGACAATGCCCTGGTCATACTATGTGGCGTTTTTAAGCAAATATTCAAGATTATAATCCCTTTCGCCAGAGGAGATAGTCTTAAAAGCTACCGCATGGTATTGTGGATGGAGTATATGGGGATACGAGCAAACCAACTAAGCCCAAAAGCAGTCAGCATCCGCCTGTATGCAACTCTGACCTTATAACATGTAATAAACATGTGCCGTTATTCCGTCCGACGATCTGCTCACGTTATGGTGATAGAGTACACGGCACATTTTCCGTTATTGATGTGCCACCATTTTGCCAGACGATATTGGCGTTGAATATCTTCCCAGGGCGGATATGTTCTGGGTGTTAGGGTGCTAGCTATGACTTGATGCCAGCGTAGCACAAGTCCATGTCTATGCAGTAATCGACCTAAATGTCTTGTCTTGGACAGGAGATCAGTCAAGAAAAGAAATGTCTCAAATACCAACATCGAGAATTGACGCGGAAGGTGTAATCCTATTTGATTATAGCGTATTTAAGTCAGCGCGCTTCACAATCGTAGGTTTCAAAATTTTGAACCAAGGCTATTTTAATTCTTTTATTATACCCCTCCGTCTTCCCGTCTAACTGAGCTCTATTCAGCGTTCCATCAATAGAAACAACACCGCCCTGAAAACCATAACTCCATAGATGCCAAAGTCTCCCATATCGCAGCTGCCAGCAGCGCTCCAATCAAGTCCAATCTCACCGAGAGGCACTGAACCTTCATTTGTACCCCCTCAATCTCATTGATAGATCGGGTGATAAGACTACTCTGAATTCTCAGCATCCTCAGCAACCCCCATATGAACAAGCATGCGTCCATAACGATCCATCCATTGACCCTCAACGAATCGTTGTCTGTTCCGACAGAGAACAACCATATATCCCAACTTCTCGATAACTCCAAAGTTGGGCCTTACCTCATTAAACCACTGACATGGCTTGCATGTAATCTCAGCCGCCGGCTCAGTAGAACACTGGAGGCACATACGGTACGGCGCACAGAACCGGTCACCGTCGGGTGGTCCGTTTAGATCAAATGTTTTCATACAAAGAAGTTCAATTTCCAAACCGCCGCGAGAGCGGAAATCAAGCTTCCAGTGATCACAGGGTTTGCCTATCGGGCAGTCGACATTAGGGTGGTGGAGATAGATTTTTAGGTAAATATCCGGTCGGCCATCGCTAAGTTCAACAGCGCGACGCAGGAAACGTTGCGAGAGATCTGGCTTTGGAGGCATAGGTACGGTAAACCAGCGATCTTCCGGCTCGTGATTGTGCGTGATAAAGGTCTTGTTTGGTGGTCGGACTGCCATATTGAGCAAGAATGCTTTGCTGGTGTTAGAAGGCGTGAGGGATTTTGTGCTGGTATATAACAAAGTTTGCGATGTTAGTGGTTATGAGAATGTTGACAGTTAAATTACTTGTCGTTGATTGCAGAGCAAGTTGTTACTCTAAATTTGAGACAGATCTCTTATTGCTTATCTTCACTTTTTGGAAACCTGACCGGCGTATTCTATTGTAATGGCTCCATTATTTATTTGCGCGATTCCTTTGTTAGCCTCGATGTGCGAATAAAGCCCGGTCTCTTTCGGTGATACTGTTCGAGTGTTTGTCAAAGGCACTTGTTGGGTTGGAAAACAAAGATCAGTTTACAGATGAACAAAAGTCTGTAACAGTGCTGACTGAGACTATCGGAATCCAAATAGACCAAAACCAAGACCAAGACGCATGTCGCTAGTTCTCAAACTGCCACGTGAACGAATTTTGAACGGGAAATATGCCCCCGATAATTATACCAGGTCAAATGGAAGCGTTCATTAAGCAAGCTTGGTGCTCTTGCAACTAATCCCTCAACGGTTATTAAAACGTCGTTTCCCGTAGTACATTGGCCTTGCTGTCTCTGATCAACTCCTGTAACCAAGCAGGAAATCCTCGGATCCCTGCCAAGAGCCCTCCATAAGCCGGCAAGAAGAGGTCGCCACGACGGCACTTCACAACATGATCTACAACCGCCTCGGCTGTATCATCCGGCTCTTGAAGTGGATCATGGAAAGTGGAATGCTTCGTAAGATTCTTGATCAATGGCGTGCGAACCCAGTAAAGAAAGACAATGCTGTTAAAAAAGTATTAGAAACGGTGAAACAAAATGAATCGCAATGCAAGGAATCTTACCTTGTAAGCACATCTTTAGTGTTGTATCTGTGCTTCAGATCTTGCGCTAAGCCTTCATGGAAGGCTACTAACCCTGCTTTGGTGCAACTGTAATCGATATTGCTTGCGATAGTGATAAAACTAGCCACGCTAGCGATTGTAACGATGTGGCCATGTTGCCGCTTGATCATCGATGGGAGCAATTCCTGCACAAGCCAGAAATGCGCCAGCAAATTCACATTGACCATCTGCTTGATCTGGTCTGCAGTGCAAGCAAGAATGTCTTTGCCCAAAGCGATGCCGGCATTGTTAATGAGAACTGTTGGATCGCCGACTTGTCGACGCACCTGGTCCATGGCTTCGCGTATGCTATCTGGAGAAGTGACATCGACTTTGTAGAAATGTACATTTGCAGGGAGAGAGCTCCTCGGAGGCTGTATGTCAAATGATATAACTTGGATGTTTTTCCGAGCGAACTTGTCGACCATACGGGATCCAATTCCTCCGCTACCGCCCGTGATGAGCACTATTTCCTTGCTCCAGTCCCACGAACGTGGAGTAGTGAGTATAAGCCGGTTGAGAATTCTGTTGATGCTGTAGCAAATGCTAATGGCACCGACAACTCCGGCAAGTATTCCGTGAAGCGACATGGCTATAATTTGAAGTAGCGATCGCCTCTTCTGGATTAAAGGGCTTTCAATGAGGACAAAAAAAAAAAAAAAAAAGAGAAGAGAAAGAACGGGCTTTGGGCAAACTTGTAACGTGGACTTTATCGCTGGATAAATAAGTTAGTGAATGAATAAAGAAAATTTCAAGGAAAAACAAAAGTGTTTGACCAAACGAAAAGTAGCTACAGCCCCAGGGTATTTATCATTTCAGTCATGCAGCACGGTAACAGGGACGAGTCCCAGCTGTATGCTCCGTACCACTGAATTAAACTTTTCCGGCTACACCGAGTCCATTTTTATATCCTTTTCTGTATGCAGAGAGCTGAAATAAGACACCAAAACAGGACAGCCCCGCACTTCCCTGCATACAATAGAGACAAAAGCAGTCTAGGCCCTATCGGTTGCAGGAGCTGGAAGCTCATTATCATCTTAATGATTCGCTGGAAAAAACACCATGATTTCGCTTGTTTCTGTAATTGTACTTTATGCGACGTAGTTGGCCCTTCGAGAAGGAGTTACCTGGGTGGCCTCAATTATCCCTGCGCCTTTGTTTATCAGGCGACATTTTCACAGCCGGGATTACCGTAACATTGGCATCCGAACACATGCCGAAGCTATTTCTTCGTCCCGGGTAGTGATAGTACTGCCAGGAATTGAACATTTAATCAGATTCTCTTGCACTCCCGAGTAGGTCCCGGTATCATGCCCGTTATTAAATACCATCCTTTTGCATTTTAATTAATTGACAACACAGACAATCATCACTTGCTAGCTCCTCTCATCCTCTTTTCATTATCCAAAATGCGTTTAGGAGGCCTAGCACCAGAACTACTTTCCCTGATTTTGCAAAACATCGACTCACCTCGCGGCCTCCATGATTTGATTTCAGCATCGCCAGCTTGTCTGCGCGTTTTTTCCCAGTCGTCACCACTTATTCTTTCTTCGGCCATCAGAAATGCTTTGCCGATAGAAACATCGCGAGACTTCCTCGCTGTTCTGCAAACTCCAACACCTGCCACTCGCAGTACCGTATCTCTCTTCTTAGATAAATACTTCAAAAATTCCTTGTCTTTCGACTTTCCAAGCAACAAAGAAGATGTATTATCGCTCTGTCAACTTTATAAGAGAGTCACATTCTTCATCGACAGATACCTACGCTACTTGAATGAACTTGGTTTGGGTGAATCGATTCTTATCCTCTCTTCGTCCGAATTGATACGACTTCAACGGGCGTTCCTGCGGTTTGAAATCTACTCGCGTGTCTTTCCCTCCGATGACACTTATTCCTGGGAAACACCTCCGCCAAACCACAAATTCACTGCTGTTGAACAGTTTGACTTGTTTTTATCTCACTTGGGACCATGGGAGGTGGAGGAGATGACATGCGTCGAGCTGTACTTTTGCATTCTGATAGGTGGTTTCATTGACCAACTGGAGGAGCAACTCATTGAGGCTGTAAAGAAGAGTCCTGGGCTTGTATGGCCACCATCTTCAGGTTCAACTGAGACAGAGAAGGACATCGAGGGTAGTACAACACAGAACGAAGACAACCTTTGGGATTTCAAAGCCCTTGACCTTGGCCCCCTCTCATTATTCTCACCCGATGGTATATATCGCTCCCCGGGCAACATCAGCTACATGACATCTCTTGGTCTTGAGTTTGTCTATAGTCTCTGCACTTCGGAGGAGAGACGTTCCGAACTGATTCGTTCGAACTCTCCCCATAATCGTGAGTTTCTACCAGAAGCCTTGGCCCATTCGCCCACGTGGCCGCCAGGGCACCAGGGTGAGGGCATATCGATACAAGATCCCACAACAGATCTTGATCTGTCCCGTGGTAATCTCGGCTACTATCTATTCAACAAAAGCCACGAAGGGACGAGCATGTATGGGCCTATTGATCTCGCAGGGTCCTACTACACAGCACTACGAGAACTCGGTTATGTCTTTTGGGATTCCAGAAGGATACAGTCTTCCGACGTATCTGAGAGATTGACAGCGGCGAGCAAAATGACCTACAGTGAGATGGGCGATCGCTTTGATCGACGGTGGAGAAAGGGACCCGAGGACAAACTTGAGGGGGCAAAACTTCCTTTCGATGAAATGCAAAGGATTGAAAAGGATTTTGGATGTATTCGCCGCCCTACCCCATGGGATGAAGAAGAATGATTTATATCCAGTGTACTCATTTGGGCAGATTTGGGCATTGGAAAACATCGCTCCTACATACAGCTACTACATATAGTTACAAGACGCTATAATATCAGACTTCTATAAGTCAGCCCAGGCGACAGATATCTGTCAATTCAAATTATCTTTTTAATAGCCTATGTACATTACAGTCAATTGTACATTGCAACGCAGCAACCTGTGAGTAAGTCCATCAACTAAATGACTTCCTTTTGCTACGAATTGGCGAAAGTTTTAATTATCTAGAAGCAAGCTTTTTGGGCCTAGATGTACACTATAGATGAGAACATATGGGATTTTCCCACCAAATGTTTGAATGCAGGTTGGGTCGGCGTTGAAGAGGCCAGTCGGGGAAATCTTTCTGGCTGAAATTGGGGCGGCGAGCTGATCCGTGGAGGGCACTGTTATTGCGGGTGATGCTGCGGCGGACAAGGTCTTGAGGGGCTGATATGCTTCATTGGAGTATCTTGAATGTGTGTTGTGATAGTACTTCAACACAATGAAACAATTAACCAACACTGTTATTTTATACTTAAACACAAAGGTTGACGCTGACCCTTCAGTTGTTATTGACCTTTATATCTGACTGTCCGCTGTTTGCTTGCATCTATGGCTGTATGTAACTCGCTGTCTCATTAGTCAGTCTGGTCTTCACAGCCTTGTTGGGCCGTAAACCGAGAGCTGCCCAAAACTCCTCACGTCGAACTTGCAAAGATAACAATCGAGCTAGACGATACTATGGCCACTAGTCTAGAAGCTCTCGGCGCAGCTGGCGCCATTCTCCAAGTTATCTCTTTCGCAAGCGATGTTATCATAGCTTGTAAGAGAATCTATGATCGAAAGCCAACAACTGACAACGATCTCGAACGCTATGCTAAGCAAATGTCTGACGCTAGCGGCCGGGTTCAAGATCACTTCAGAGATTTAACCCATCTCCAACCAGGTGGTAACAATCAGACTTTGCAGGAGGTAGTCAAAGACTGCAGAGTTGCTGCTCAAAAGTTGGAAGCTGAAGTTCGTTCCATCACGAGCATCCATGAAAAGGGCAATATGCTCAAGGCAGTTTATGCGACAATGAGAGCATCCAGTCACCGAAAGAAAATTGAGAAGCTGGAATTATCGATTTATAGGAGTAAACAACTAATGGAGACAGAGTTGACGTCACATCTGTGGTAAGTTCCTTGTTTTTTACGTCATACTATCCTGACAAGCCTTTTCAGTTCACGGACAGACGCAATCGACCTGTAACAACGAAAAGATTTTGATCATCTCACGAGCGACGTACAGCATCTTATTATACAAATCGCACAAGGGCACACTAGGCTCGAAGACCTTGTCGCAACCGAGTTCAATCTGACACGTGACAAAATAAAGCAGTCTGAGCAGGCTGTAATGCGCATACCACGACTCAAATCAAGGTGTTCTGCACCGAAGCAGAGTTTGAAGCTAGGTGTAAAACGTTCCTCCAGACAGCTTCGTCTCAGTTGTAAGATAAGTAAATACTGCTTTTATATTTTCGTTTATTAAATTTTTCATACTTACTAAAGTCCTTTTAATTTTTAAATATAGAAAAGTGACAAATAGTTCTCGTACCTGGAAGCAACACGATAAGATACTACCACCCTGGAATCACCTGAGGATACATAGAGAACTCAAATTTCAAACCTATGAATTCTTTTAATTTCTACTTATCTTCTCAATATTCGTTTGTAAGTCCAATACCCCTTTTCCGACATCAGAACCAATCTAACTATTTACCTCCCGATAGCCTATTAGCGAGATTCAGCTCAACCTTACTCTCATCTTTCTCACTGACCCGCTAGGATACGCCCGCAGAACAGGAAACGTCCAAACTGATCCAGCCACTTGCACCAAGTATTACATCCCTTGCGCTCGATAAGTCGCCAAGCGGCAACATGATATCCTGCTTCATGCACCTTGCTAAAATCAGGTTTCATGTCGTTAGCCAGGCGACACGGCGCGTTAGGAATAGATCCTTGGTACTCATAGAACGGCGTGCTGTATTGTATACTGCTGATTCCACTCTTGACATACATAGTGTTGATGCAGACGATTTGCAACTGGATGCTTCCCTCAGGCTCAGTGTAGTCGTGATAGCCAATAAGATCCCACTTCTTACAGGGCTGCCCTAGCATACATCCGGGGTCATCTAGATGTTGAAGATGGAAAATTGGGAATTCGTCTTCTGGGTGCGCACTCGCGTTCTCTACTGCAAAATGACAAAGCTCAATTGAGAAGCATTGGTTGAATGGGGGTGGATGTTGTTCCCATCTGTTTTCCCAGAACCTACGATCATAAGCTCCCTCTTCCCCAGTCAGCAGTGACGTTTTGGTGATGCGCATATCTTGAGTAGGTGAGATATTCTGCCGATGCGGAAGGATATCAGGATTCTCAGAGCCTTCTGGAATTGCCTGGCGTTGAGCGATGTAGGCGTCTCTCTCCTCTTCTGCGATAGCCACTCGTACCAATGCTAACTGAACTCGCAGGACCTTCTCACGAGTCTTGAGTTGTTCTATGTCGGACGTATTGGAGTTGGAAGAACCTGCGGTTGGTTGTATTTGGGACATCTTAACTGTTATTGTTGAAGGTTCGAGAAACTTATTAAGTTAGTGGGTAGAAACGCTGAGGTTCGTTTTATAAGGTCGTGTATTTCCAGGAAAATAAAGGAAGGGGGCAAAATAGTGGAAGTTCATTGACGACTGAATATAACAAATAATATATATAGAACCAAGCCAAACTTATTATTTGGGAAAAAACTAAATTATAGTCGAGCAAAAGCCCGCTTGTAAGACTTTAACTAGCCATGCAAGTATAAAGAATAGCAGAACAAGACAGACAGAACGAGTGCACGTGCGCTAGTAAGAACAAGAAGAATTAGTCACGCTAATTAATCTCTTTGTTTAATTTACTTGTTCTTTTTTCATTGTTTCCCATAGAAACAGTGGAAATTATGGCTCCACAACGTTTGTAGACTTGTACAAAATTAATTGTTCAAAAAGATACCCCAGCAGGCAGCATCGAGGATATTTCTGGAAAGGCTATATTCCACTATAACCAGTCTACCTCTCTTGTAGTATAGCCTTCTTATATACCTACGTCAATTAGCCATTAACCCTCTATAGTAGAGAGTGTGCTTGGCTTAGAGCCCCTTTGGTGACCCCCTGTTATCTTGGGCCCCTCAAAGAGATAGGCCCTAAGTTTCTTAGCGCTTAGTAAGATGTGTCATTTTCGATTGAACTACCCTGCATTGTCTGGACCAAGCAGCCAAGTAGGAGATATGCGCGAAGTTGCAGAACTTTGCTTTACAGTGCATGCGCGATTCTCACTCGTCGTAGTTGAATACCGATAGTGACGTCAACATCTTGGTGAATGTATAAGTAATCCACCTTACCCATGTTGTCCGTGTCGTTAGCGACAATCCCTCCACTACAACGCTTGGCTATTTTTCCTTGCTATCCTTGTTAAAACAAGCGCACAAAGACGCAGTCATCATGCCTTTCCTTGAAAAAGATGATGCTCGTATTTTCTACACCTGCGAAGGCAATGGCCCTCCTGTATTTCTCTTACACGGCTGGACCTGCGACAGTCTCGATTTCATGTTTCAAATCCCTGGGATATCGTGTTATTACGTTCGACGTCTGGGGACACGGACGGTCGTCTGTCCCACCTGAGACTTCCCCAGAGCAGTTGAGGCCTGAGGTAACCAGCGATGACACAGTCGCTTTGCTGCATAGCCTCGATATTTCCGAGCCCTGCATCGTCGTCGCTCACTCTCTCGGATGTCTCATTGCTTCGCTTCTCTCAGTGCGGTCACCTGACGTGGTCAAAGCCTTGATCCTCGCCGGTCCTCTGTACTACCAGCAAGTTGCTCAATTGACCGTCTTCTACGACATGATGAAAGGAGGAAATGCCCGTCAAATTCTCTAGCCGGTTTTCGCTTCAACGGTTGGTCCCGAGTGGCTCAAGACGTGGCATCGGATGAGACTGGCCGGAATGCCTGATTGGGTTCCCTATCAAACAGGGTATCAGAACTGCCTCGAACCAGCCTATGGGAATTGGGAGGCAGAATGCATCTTTTGGCCTGGGAAGAGAGTAGCTCCCCGTCTAGTTGTCTTCCCAGATAAGGAGTACTTGGAGAAGGAGAAGCAACTCGGTGTTGGAAATAAAGATCAGTTCAGGTATTGGCAGCAGGTCACTGGATGTTTGTACAGGAGGTTGATCAGTTCAATGCGCTTGTCCAGAGCTGGCTGCAGAAGCTCTGAGTTTTTAATCTCGTTGATGCTGATTTGATATAAGATATCAATTATACCAAAATCATTCCAGCCAAGGTTTGTCAACTACATGATGATTATCCTTATTTACTGCTGGTTCCCGCTTCGAGGTCTATCTTTCTCTCTTGCTCCGGTAAACTATTTGTAGTACCACTGATCAAACCTCCAGGATCAGATAACAACAAATCACCATTTTCATCGGTCCACGGCTGCAGCGAGCGATTAACAAAGATTGGTTTTCGGCTGGTTCTTTGTGAGTCTTGTTGAGCTTTCGGCTTGATCTTGGCTAAAATGACTGAATAGAGCTGTCGCGTTGAGGATGCACTGGCAACTGCGAGGCCGACATCGAGTTCGATGCATGACAAGGCGACAATTGCATGTGAATTGGTGTCTGCGAGGTTCCTCAGCATATATTACATCTGTTCTCAGTCGGTCTACTTGCCTGTTTCGACTAATTTATTGACGACCTTTGCTTGCAATATTGTTCGAACGAGACTGACAGTTGTCAAGCTGGTGCTTTGTCAGAAGTGGATAAATTCTGACAGTATGAAGAAATGAAGACCTACCAAAGACCAACACCAAACATGGCCATAACTCTCATCTTCTTCTCCGTCCTAAGCCCTAGATTATAAATCTGGGTCATAGGTAGGATCAACATCCAGACATCAACGGTGAAGCTGACCACGCAGTGGACCAAATTAATTTTGATGGCTGTCATGTAGCTGTTGATCGGTATGCTGGAATTTTCCGCCGCCCGAAAGAATTCTATGATACGGCCCTTTGTGAAAAAGATGACAACAAGTATCAGCGTGGAGCCTGTGTTGAAGGCGATGGTTATCCAAACGAGAAGCCTAAATTTCTCATCGGGAAATATACGCAGGTAGAAGAAGAGAATAGATGTTTTCGCGGCAGTGAGACCGCACATAAATAGGAGCTGGAACATGAAGATGTTCTAGAATATGGTTAGATCATGTTCATTCGCAGAGAAACAGCGCTTGATGCTAGTTCGCAACATACCTTCATAACACCAGTGAGATCTTTTGCTTGGGCGAGCTTTAATACGGACCCAAAGCCATTTGCGATTGCTGTAATACATGCTTAAAAGAGTGCACTGATAACACTAATCTCGGAATAAACGTACCAAGAAAGATAAAAGTGGTACAGGGTATCATGATAAGCTGTTCAATGCCAGTAAAAAAAACCGAAGGTCGAGGGTTAAAGACCCGGGAACTCACAAACGTCACTATCGCCCAGGTATCATCGGCGCCCCATCGACTCTTGACCACGATCTTGGAGGCTAGCCGCAGTAGCAAAAATATAACTCCAATTGTTGTAAAAACGCTAATAATCACTGCATATTCTGATGTCTTATCATGGACTGGCACATCACATGCCTTGGAGACAAAATCCGAAAATTCTTTCTGGTGTTAGGTAAACTCAACAATCTGTGACTTGGAAGCAGCCTTTACTAAATGCCTCTTTAAGTGGGCAAGCGTCGGAAACACATTGGCTAACATCTTTGAATAGATGTGTGTTGTCGCACATGCGGGCATTCTGATTGTCAGTGCCTGCCTCGCGCAAGGCTCGGAACACGCATGGGAGCTATTCACGAGTAAGCTAGGTTCTAAGATGTAATTCTGTTGGCTTACAGCACATTGTGGTATATCCGACATACTCAATGCCGCTGTGAAGCATGATAGATATGCCACGCAGACCAGAACTGCAACTCTAAGGGTTGCCATCCTTATGGTGAGAGGTGCTTGACAGATGGCAGGGCAGAAAAAGCAGTCAAAAGAAATAAAAACGCATGAGTGGGGAATCATACTTTTAAGAAACAGAGTAGGAACTCGAACTGGGCTCTAGTCAACGTTTGGGGACAGGGAGGAATGTGGAAATAGAGCAGATCTACAGCCGCAGCTGAGCCGCTTAACGCCACTTTGGCGACTAGGAAGGCCAAGTGTATATGAATTCCTATCTAGGACTAAGCTGATCGCCCTTGGCTTGGGGTTTCCGGATCTGTCAGGAACAAAGAATGGTGGCTTTGGGTATTGGATCTGTCCAGAACCTAATTCAATGGATCTCGAAGAGTCACCGTGTATCTCAACCAATCAGGTGCAGGCATCACTTGACTTGTTGCGGGCGCTATTCCTTTAATTTTCCTAACACAAAGTCTGTTGTTTACTTACGGACATGTCGTATCATAAGGCGCTTGACTTACGGACGTAACTCCAGGGAGTCCAAGAGTCACCGCCAATAAATATCACAGAGCTATCCGGGGCACGAATTACTTGAAAGAGCGACCTTCATTACAGGTCAACATAGACAATATGTACCTAAAACATATGCACTCGCCGAGAAGAGTGGAACATAGCTGGCAAGAAGCCCTTGTTCTCATCCACGCTTTCCACCGCTGTCTGAAGGCTCTTAGGAGTCTTTTTGAGAACTGAAGTGGCGAGGTGCTTGTCCAGGTGTTTGGCATGCATCTCGCAGATTTTCTCATACGCAGCGAGGACAGTGTACTCGCCCAAGGCCATGGCAGCTTCTTTGCCCTGATCGAGCAAATTGTCAAAGACACCACCTGATTTCTCATCATCGTCAGAATCAGCATTCTCTGAGACTTTGATCTTTTCGTGAGTGGGCAATTTAAGCGTTGAAGTCGAAGATCCAATACTCATAACCCTTTCAAGACTCTGATTTCTCGCATCCATAAGGCGTGCATAATTCTGACCCGCAATCTCCGAAGATTTACTTAGCCTTTCCTGGCCCTTACTAGCACTTTCAAAGCTCTTGATGTAGGTGTTCAAGATATTGCACATCTTTCTCTTCTTCCGGCCCATGTACGTTTGCCACGCGTTCACGAGGCCAGCCTCAACGGATGAGTTCGCAAAGTCAATGTCTGTCGTTGCGATACGATGACCATAGAAGGAATGCGTTGAGCCGAGCTCGAGGTAGCAGAGGAACCACTTTGCTCCTGGAGCTCCAGAGAAGCGAGCCAAAACCCATTCGCCAGCAACGAGTTGGAGTTCTGGTTCTTGAATGAAGTCGATGATTCGGACGATTGTTTGTTCTTCTTTGGTGGGTTTGGAACCAGTGGCTTCGTTGTCATCGGTCTTGTCTTCGTTATTGGGCTGATTGTTCTTGGTTGGTGAGCCATCCTTCTTAGAGCCTGCTGCCCCGTGAAGCTCTAGGCCACTTTGAAGTTTACTCGCTCGATCTTCCCTGATGATCTTATCCTCAACAGCCTGTTCAACATCAAGCTGCTTTTTAAGCATGTGCTGTTCGCATGCAAAGTTGACAACGACACTTGCGAAACCAGTACTGAGAGTGCACCAGCCCGAGATCTTTTGTTTTGGGCTCGGCGCTCTAGCTACTTGCCTCGAGAGTTTCTCACGATCAATCATAGTGACTATGATGCGTTGGATGTCGAATATGCCTTCGATTCCGGAGCTGTTGATGATGATTGGGTTGGGGCAGATGAGATCGCTTAAAGAAGAGTCGCTGTCGCTGTTGCTCTGGCTTGTTGTGGACTCTGGCTCGAGGGTCTTGAACTTGAGGTTTTTGATCCGATCTGGTAAGTTGCACTTTGTAGTGCCCTGATCTGGGGACGAGACGCTCTTCAAATATCCCTTGACCTGTCCATCCAGGGACATCCACTCAGGCACCTCTGGCGTGGATGATTTGGGTGGATCAGAAGAGACCGGCTCTTGGGTAACCACTGGTTCAGAAACGGTCCTTCCAAACGATGGCTTGCTAAGACTGGGAGCCTTGAAGCTGGGAAGTTTCGGAGTCTTGAGGTTAGAGGAAAGCTTCATGCTTGGTAGCGATGGCTTGAATCCCCGACTGGACTTCTCTTCAACCTTCTCCTCAGCTGATGGCGCGCTAGCATCGATGGGCGACTTCTTTTCAACCACAAATGAAACGGGAGTTGGTTGAACGCAATGGTCCTGAATGTAGAGCAAGATCTTGCCAATATTCTCCAACTCGGGAAGAAGGCCATCAAAGCTGCACTCCTTAATAAAGGCAGCTATCTCCCTCATCCACTCCAACGGAAGGCCCTTTCGACCCTTCACCTTGATGCATTCGATAGCATCCCGAAGCATAGTGATGACACCTTGGTAAGTTACCATAATCTCCTTCCGCTTCTTCTGTACTTCTGCAGAAATCATCATGTTATACCGTCGACCACGGTCCTCCTCGTTTCCATAGGCTTTATGAGAAGCAGGATACATAGATCGCCCACGAACAGGACTTCCCATCTCCACGCCTGCCCAATTGAACACCGAGACATCGTTGTGACTGATGATAACTTCATCCAGCAGGCGTGCTAAGGCTTTGGGGTAGCCCTCAGCGTGGAACGACTGGAAGCGTACGCCGAGAATTCCCATGAGGGAATAGACGTGATCAACAGCGACAGTTGCTTTTCTTCGGCATGAGAGTTGTAGAACTCGTTCAGCTGAGAAGCCACTGCGGACAGTTCCTTGCTTCCATGAGTGCAGTTGGTTTACTTGACCAAAGTTTGCAATGGACTTTCGGTCAGAGACAATGAGGTCTTTTGTCACGGCGACAAGACAGACTAGAAGGAAGTTGATGACATTTTGTGCCCCCGCCTCCTCGGTCAGATCTTGGGTCGCGGGCATGTGGCTTTTCACCTCTTGGAGAATAGGTCCACTGGAATTGTTCTTTTCTTTGACAAGATTCCAGGCTGTAAGATAGACGGAGCGGGTCATCTCAGACATGGCCGTCTCCATAGTCATCTCGGTTGGAAATCTGAATCCGAGCGCGTGAAGGACAGAGATGAGGCGCACTGCTGTCTTGACATTCTCTGCCGCTTCTTGATCACCGTCATCGCTGGCAATGACAACCTCGTTCTTCTCTAGCAGTGATCCAAGGGCTTCGGAGCTACCGATCTTGCTCAGCGTCTCGGAGGCTTGGGGGTATGCATTGGCGATGTCCCCACGAGTATACAACTCGATAAAGGGAATCAACGGATACGTATATCCCAAGCTCTCAACAGGCCGACTTAATGCCTTCCACTCCGAGTTGTAAAAGTAAGCCATCTTGCTCATCACAAGCTCTTGGAGTGTCCACGCACGATTTGCCCATTCAGGCTTGAAGCCACTAATAGCATCAAAGCTAGGAATACCAGGCTCTGATACATATTCTTCGCCCTTGAACTGCTTCCAATCACGAACAGCATCAGCTGCCCGCCAGTCTGAGTCAAGATGGACTAGACAGAACTCGGCGTTGGCGTACCAATCTCCCATGAGTGATAATGATTGGGATAGTTCTCCGTAATTAAGCTTATCGATGCAGCAGGTGTCAGACCAGATATAGCGGGCGCCGCTTTTGGGGAATATGCTTGTTTGGAAGATATTCTTTGCTGAGGTGATTGACCGGTCGAGTTTGATGGCTGACTTCCACCGCTGAAGCCGACTCATCATTTCATCGACAGCGTCCCCAAGACGGCCCTCGCCGTGTAGAAATTCGGCCTCTTCGCTGGCCTTCTTCTGCTTCTCTGTCGAGTTGTTAAGAGTTTGTTGAGCTGTTGCATACTCATCCTCAGCCTCTTCAACCACTGGAGACGAGCTGACCTCTTCTATCTTGTCCTCATCCTGATGTACGCGATTGATGAGGTGATCAAACATGTCCTTCTCCATCCTGCAGCGATCAACCTTTGACTTCTTGGCATCTCGGTTCTGTCGCGCCCAGTTAAATTGTCCGTTGGCATCGCTGGCATTGATCTTCATCTGTAGAAGATCGTGGACAGTCTTGCCTTGAGGGTTGTCGCCCAAAAGAATCTTGATGGTCTCTTCTTGCTCGATGATATCAAGCTTGGCTTGGTCAAGAACAAGATGGATATCATCATCACGGTCTGTCAGATGCCCGCCTCTTGTACGCTCCAGATGCTTCGCTCTAGCTCGCTTGATATGAGCCAACGTGATTTCATCTCCTTTCCATCGGTGCGACAACATGCAATAAGAGTCCAAAGGACTCGTATTCCAAACATCAACGAGATTCCCCGTCTCGAGGTCAATCAGCCTCAATGGTCGTTGAGCCTGCTCTGTATCAGGAGTATCCAGAAAGTCGACATCTTGGAGTCCGCTGAAAGCATAGTTTTGTGGCTCAACAAAAGTAGGCTTGAAATCTGGGACAAACCATAGATTCAGGATGGTACGTAGCTTCTCTGGGCTGCCACCAATGTCGTCGAATAGCTTCTTGAGATGCTCTGGGGTAAGATCGGCGTATGTGGTTAGGTCAGTGACCTTTGCTATTTTTTCTGTGATGTTGTCCATGGCTGCTAGGTTTTGATTCGGTGGACTAGTCGCTAGCACACAAGGTGATTGATTGATGAAGAAACTTGGGCTGGCTGGACTACCGTATTCTGTCGAGAAACCGGTGCTTGGTGCTATCAATACCCCTCTTCTCGTCGAAGCAATCAAAGAATACGAGCCACTCTCCGTTAATAGCCGGAATAAGGGCCTTTGAGAGAAAGATGCATGCTTCCATCAGTTCTCACTGTTGATCTTAGGCGGTATTGATTGGCTCCAGCGCTGATCTATTGCTAACATGCTACATGAGGGTCTGGAATTGCCTGTTTTAGGAAACGATCGACGGTTCTAGTTGAGCTGAATGTGAAGTGTCCGAGCACAAAACGCCAATGATACGTTATGATGAAACTCACCCGCAGCGGCCCGCAGGAGCTGAACTCAATAACCGGGTCTTCGAGTCTACCTCAGCATGTAATTGGAGCTGGGAAATGCATTCAAGGAGACTATTGAACTCTATCATATCCCGATTGGCCGTTAAACTGGAACTATTGTCAGAATGTCAGCAAACTTCGGTATTGAAAGCGGGGTAACAGGCTGTCAACAAAGTTACCAGTGAGACAGTCAGGTACTCCCTGTCATGAGAAACAGCCAAGAATACTTACGCTGAGTCGTGAAGCGACTAACTTGTGTTTCATGGATGCTTATCTGGAAGCACTCGTAGCTTTCATCGTCAACTCGACCATGGCGTCCTATCACCGGGTTCTCGAAACCTTCGACAGATCAGTCAATCTCAAGAGCGTTGAGTGCGACTAGTATGTGCACTACTAATTTGCTGCACTGACCATGGGCTCACATTTTATAGTGACATACATCCGTGGGACATTCTTGTAGATGGCGCGCGATGGGACGGCAAGATCCGTCTGGTTGGCTTTGTAGATGTCTTTTTCTTGATATGCTACTCGGGGGAATCTCGCTTTGAGAAGGGCATCATTATTTACAGTAACTCAGTGTCAATTTATTGACAGATCCAGAGCTAACTGGCTACAGAGGACGATAATATTATCCGCAATACTCTACAAGAAGCCAATGTTGAAGCTGCGGACCTAGGCCTTGAAGTTCTCAACGAGACTGAGATTCAAACCGCAAAAGATAAAGGCAAAGGTACGCAGGTCCAAGCTGACAGGAAGTTCATACTGTACTGATGATCCTAAAGAACCAGTTCTCGAAAGGTACTTCAAGTTTCAAAGCATCAGAGGCGGTCTTGACTACACAATCACCAGTCTTGGACATGAAATTGGCGTCAAGACGCGATACGACAAGACAGACCTGAAAAAGTATGAGATCAAGATCCGAAAAGGTCGGGATTTCGCAATGAAGAGTAAGTTCAGTTTACATAATTTTGTAACGCAAGTTGCTGACGGTGCCATAGAGCGCATTCGTCGCGGTGTTTCTCAGCATGATCTGTTTGACTTGATGCACGATGCTATTCGTCTAGGTATCATCACACACGCAGAGCTTATCGGCCATATTGTTGGCAAAACGATTGGTGGAACCACAATGGAGGATATGGGGTCCAAATATTTTGAGGCCCTGACTGGGGCCAAAGGGTCCAAGAACGTGGCCTTGACGGGAGATAGATGAGATCTACAGTTTTTAGTGATAATGCAATACGAGCATTAGGTACCTCATACAAAATGAGGCTATTTTCTCTGACAATCATCGAAAAAGTGAAGCTGAGTACCGGGTAGGACAATAGACATGGTCTGATTTTCAATGTAACCCTCTCTCTCCACCACAACCCCTGCACGCACGTCCTCAGCAACACAAATGTCACATCGGAGCGTCAGAAAATCGACTCTAATTGGACACCAACCTCCTCATCTGCTAGCCGCAAAAACCGTCAGCTTCGTAAGCACCGTACCGGTCCTGTAATTTCGTTTACCGAGTCCTAGCGTCAGCCCAGCGGCAACGCGGCACATTTTTGTCAGCTAGTGCACATCATCACCGCTTGACATTGAAAGAACCTTATCTGTTCCTGATCGTTCATGCGACATCAACACCTGTCAAGTAACCTACTTGACATTGAGCCTTGGCTGGACGTATCTCCACAACTCGTCATGTCGTCTACAGCTACAGCGGTACCTGACTCAGGAGGCGGCGGAAGCAGCGATGATAACGCTGAGCTTATCATCGCGGTCGTCGCGCTGGTCATCTCCATTCTGGCCTTCGTCATCGCCATTCTCCAGGCTCTTCAGCAATATCTTGCTACCGCTACAGGCTGGTCTTCATGCAGTGAAGCGGTTATAGGAAAATGGCACAACTTTGCCCGTCGCAAAATGGTCTGGACCGAACTTCGCTTCGACGTCCAATTTGAAGCACCTGTTATCTTTGTCGCTAGACCGAGCAACACCCGAGGTCCGCTAGGAGACGATGCTCTTGCAAAGGATGAGAGCAAAAAGATTATTCGATTGGATGGCAGTCCCGATAACTTCAAATACACCGACACTACCGCAGAATTCAACGATGAGTACAAACAAAGTACGCTCAAGAAGGTCATCCATACGGCCGATAACGAAAAAGCTACTTGGTACGCCCTCCTCATGGCCATTGTTCGAATGGAGCAGGAATCTCGCGAGTGGCAGTGCAAGAAATCAACCGAGTACAATGAGTGGATTAAGAAAGCTGGCCCTCGCCAAATCGAGACCGAAGAACCTCACGCTCACCACTCACTACTCGTCATGATGCAGCGAAAGAGACGTACCTGGGACAGCATGCCGAAAGACTTTGCGAAACCTTATGCTACTACTACCATCTCGCACATTGTAGAGATTGCTGGTATGCTGGGTATCCACTGGAGACAATTCGACTTGAACAACGATCAATATCGCGCTCAAGGCAATGGCTTCGTCATCTACGGTTCATACACCGACGGTCTTGGAATTACTTTCAACTTCCAGAAGCAAGGACCAACGTGGTTTGAGAAGAATCGCGTTGTTCCTAGTTACAACGTCAAGCAGTTGTGTTTCGGCATGGCCCCCACCATCTTTACCAACCAGGAGAAGAAGGTCTATGCCGATGAGGCCAAGGGTGCTGAGAGTCTGCAGCTGGGAAGTTTTGCTGAGATTGCAAAGACCCTGGTGGTTTTCGGCTGCGATATCAACACGGTTAACTATTTCCGCGTGAACACTGACCAGGCTCGCCATAGCCATCTGTTTGCTGGCAAGTCATCCCTCATTTATATGATAATGTGAATACTGACTGACCTGAATAGTTCCATTTGAAATCCTTGGTATGGTTGGCGAAATGCTCCAGGTCAAGGGCACCGTCTTCCGCATGCTTCCAAACCCTACCATTTTCTACTGGGATCCCAGTTCCTTCTCTCTCCCAACACTTCTCACCGAATACATGACCTCGCTTAAGCTTCTCCGTCAGCAATCAACATCTGTTAAAGAGAGTGAGCACATCGGTAGAATCATTGATTGGGCAGAAAAAGATGCCAAGTTCCCACTCTTGAGAGCCGAGGGATCGACACTTGACGTTTTCGGTCAAGACATCAATGGCGCTACTTTGGTCAACGGGCTTAACCACCTCCGTGCTGGAATCGAGCTGTGTGATGAGTACTTTGGGAAGATGAAGAAACCCAGCTTGTCCTTAGTTAAGAAGGTCGTGCGTATTCATATACAAGAGATCATGAGCATTCTTCACGACAAGAATGAGAAGAATGAAAGCGACGAGAAAAAAGACACCGATCCCGTGGTGGATGATGATGCACCCATCAACATCAATGACATTGACTCAGCATCAGGAGATGAGAAAGAAGCTCTCCTGATACAAATGTACTTTGATCGTGTGCGGCCAACTGTCATGCGGATCGCTGGCAAGATACACTCGAGGAAGCTCAACAGAGTCAGGACTGACTCATTCGCTTCGGACAAGATCACAAGCCCCATTAACGGCAAAGCTGGGAAAGAGAACAATGAGGACGAGGCTAACGAGATTTGGTGCACGCTTGTATTCCGGATGTTGTGTTGGTTGCAGCTGCATGATTTCCACAAGATGGATATCAACATCAGCAAGAGCGATGCGTATGCGAGCCGTATTCCGGTGTATATTGTATAGATGGAATCTGCTGGTTAGTTGAGAGTGGGGAAGGAGATTGTACGGCATGAGATTAGATTATGACTGATGACATAACTGCATTATATTTACAAGTCTCGGTTACGATGTTACTTGACAAGGATAGGGACAGAATACAAGTTGTAGTGAATTCGGTCTTCAATGTCTATTGCAGTAGCAAAATCAAACTATAGATAGCTAAATACCATTACTCCCCAGACCTAGCGAAATCTTGTAGGAATGGGATCATGGGACCTGATTCAAGTATGACATCCTTCATAGATGAAGCTACACAGGTCCCACGTACACGTCTACCTTGAACGAAATAGTTGCATCTGGACAAGCATACTTAAAGTCGTACCCGGGTTGAACAACATGCAATCTGCGAGCACACATCCAGAAATCAGCAGAACCAGCTGTTCCCCATTGAAACGACAACTTGTTCGTGCTGTCGAGACTGCAGTCTAAGACCTCATTACCCCGCGACGAAGCATAGTCTTGTGGACTGATCAAAACCGCGGTATAAGGATTAGATTCGCCACCGGTGTTGGAGTAGGCCAATTGACCAGCTGAACTGCCAGGGCCAGAGACGACAGTCAGTGCACCGGTGTTGGGATCTAGAGTGAATGAAGTAGAAGTCGAGTCGGAGGCGGTAGCGCTCAGGTAAAAGACTTGACTGCTTCCACGGTAAGATTCCAGAGCGATAGATCCCTGACCGTCGACGGGGAAAAGGAATGGATCATTGCTATTGACAACGAAAAGCGCGAGGGTTTGGAGAGATGAGGCGCTGGAAGTTGTTGACTCGGTTATCTCAGCAGATGTTGTTATTTCAGTGATTACGGTGGGCGATTCGACAGCTGTTGTGGACACGGCAGAGGTTGTTGGCTCAGTAGTCTCAGCTGTAGTTGTAAGCTCAGTGGTTGCGGTGGATGATGCAGATTCGGCTGTTTCAGCAGAAGTTGTTGACTCAAGAGTGAGCGTGCTGGACACTGCGGCCGAAGTCGAGATGGTAATGAAAGTGGCAGCCGAGCCGAGAGTTGATGTCGCATCGAGTGTGGATGATGAGTCCGAGGTGGAAGTGACAAATACCTGGAGGCGGCGATGTGAGCCCCTAGCATCTGCTCGTTTATATATAAAAGACCCATATCAGAACGATTAGCTCAGGCATGATCGTGTTGTAATTTCGAATTCTACGGAATTATTGGTTCACTTGCGTATATGGCTTGACTATTGGGCAGTATTGGGCGCTATCAAATATAGCTTCACGAATGGCGCAAATCCTTATCTTCTTTCGATTTTGGATATTAAGTAATCCGGATAGAGCAAGGAAACGACATAATAAACCTGATCTACAAGTAAACCATTTTAAATTGTTTGGGTTAATGTATGTCTGGAGACGTGGATCACTGGTTGGGTCATTCGTTCTAGCCAATTGGCTAGTGAAAGTGGCTTCGGTCCTTAGAAGCAATTGAGTTTCGATCTGTTCCAAATGGGGAATGTGACAACTGAGCCCTGGTGGGTGAGACATAACGGCTCAACCGTCATGTCTGAGATCATTTCGACACCGAGTTCAATTGAATTTTCTCTGCTACTACTGTATTTGGGCGGCTCCCGCAGCCTGTCGGCAATAAAAAGATCTCATCGCAGCCAACTGCCTTCGCTATAACTCAGCAAAGCCCGGTCAATCGCTCGCCTCGATCACATCATAAGTCGTTTCTTGCTTTACCTACCCTTCGTATTCCCGGAACCGGAATTTACCAAAAGGTTGATGCGGGGAAATGATGTCAGCGTGCTTTAGCTGCTTACTCGAAAGCCTGAATTGTTCCTCTAACAGTAAAGTCGCAGAGTGTCTAGTCCGATTTTGGGCAAAAGATGCATGATTGAGTTGCGGGGTTTCCGCGTCACAGCACCATCTTACGGATGTAGCGGACGTAGAGAGATTAAAAACCTTGGCACGACCAGCCATTGTGATCTTCCTGCATTCTCTTGGCCATAGAGGACTGTGCCTCTGTTTATCCTTCATGTTTGGGCTCATAATTGTCTTTTTGAAAAGAACTGGTTGTGAGAAGTAAATTATAGAAGCGATTTGCTTCGTATGACAACCTACATAGAATCGACAACATGTTGTCACTGGTACGTAAGGGACTTGCTAACTGCATCATTTCTTGTGCCCCCTTTTCAACTTTTTCCCGTCTCATGGGGAAAATTTTATATCCGGGGAAATCGGGCTGATGGTTTTGAGCAGCATATAAAATGCATAATCTTCGCACTTTCGTACTTCGCCATCTTCACTGCTGGCGCTCAGAGCTCGGATCGCATTGAGCAAGCCTTCAACCGTCACGGCAGCTCCAGCCATGCACCCAAGACCAGTAACAACACTTACAAAACGTCTTTCACTGGAGTCACCTGGGACGAAGACAATTGGCTTCTCAGCACGACAGAACTCTACCAGGGCCACTATCAAACTCGCGGCTCAGTAGCAAATGGCTATTTGGGTATCAATGTCGCTGCCGTTGGTCCGTTCTTCGAAATAGACGTTGATGAGAACGGAGGCGTCATCAGTGGCTGGCCTCTATTCTCAAGACGTCAAACCTTTGCGACTATCGCTGGTTTCTTTGATGCTCAGCCCAAAGCCAATGGAACAAACTTCCCTTGGCTCGATCAGTATGGCTACGACAGTTTTATCAGTGGTGCACCGCATTGGAGCGGACTTATTCTTGATCTAGGCGACGATACATATTTGGATGCGACAGTTGACAACAAATCCATTTCCGACTTCACATCTACGTATGACTTCAAGGCTGGAGTTCTGGAGTGGTCATATAAATGGGCCCCTAAGGGCAAGAAGCGATCTTTTGATATCCACTATCGCCTGTTTGTCAACAAACTACACGTTAACCAGGCTGTTGTGGACCTGACGATTGTACCATCGGCCAATTTTGAAGCGACTATTGTTAATGTCCTCGATGGATACTCGGCAGTACGTACAGACTTCGTCAAGTCTGGCCAAGACGACGATGGCGCTATCTTCTCAGCTGTCCGACCAGTTGGCATCGCCAACGTAACCGCCTACATCTACGCACAAGTAACAGGATCCAAGTCACTGGACCTGTCACGTCGTAAACTCGTGCATGATAAACCATACGTTCATACCAATCACTCGTCCATTGCGCAGGCGATTCCTGTCAAGTTCTCAGCAGGGAAGGCTATGCGTGTCACCAAGTTCGTTGGAGCTGCTTCTTCTGATGCCTTCGACGACCCCCAGAAGACGGCAAAAGAGGCTTCACAGAAGGCTCTCAAAGATGGATATGACAAGTCTCTTCGGTCGCACGTCACAGAATGGGCGAGTGTTATGCCAGATGACTCGGTCGACAGTTACGCTTCCCCTAAGGATGGCACACTTCCAGATGATGAGTACATCATTGACTCTGCTATCATCGCTGTCACAAACCCGTACTACCTCCTACAGAACACAGTGGGCAAGAATGCGATCAAGGCAGTTTCCAACGCACCCATCAACGTTGACAGTATCTCAGTCGGCGGCCTTACATCTGACTCTTATGCCGGACTTGTCTTCTGGGACGCAGATCTTTTCATGCAACCCGGTCTGACGACATCGCACCCTGAAGCAGCCCAGCGCATCACGAACTATCGTGTTGCCAAATATGAGCAGGCCAAGAAAAACATCAAGACTGCTTTTGCGGGTTCGCAGAACAAGACCAAGTTTTCTTCTGATGCTGCAGTGTATCCATGGACGAGTGGACGATTTGGAAATTGTACTGCTACAGGTCCTTGTTGGGATTATGAGTACCATTTGAATGGAGATATTGGCATAGCTATGGTTAATCAGTGGGTGACGAGTGGGGATACCGATTTCTTTAAGAAAAGCTTGTTTCCGGTTTATAACTCGGTGGCGAACCTTTTCGATGGGTTACTCAAGCCCAATGGATCATCTTGGACGATAAACAATATGACCGACCCTGTAAGTTGCTTTGGTGCCGTTTTTGTCTACTTTTATACTGACGGGGACATTAGGACGAGTATGCGAACCACATCGACGCTGGTGCTTTTACAATGGCCCTTGCTTCGCAGACATTAATGCAAGCCAACAAGATTCGCCGACGGTTTGGTCTGGCTGAGAATAAGAAATGGGAGGAAAAGGCCTCTGACGTACTCTTGATACGAGAAAATGATGTGACTCTGGAGTTTACAACTATGAATGGTAGCGCCATCGTCAAGCAAGCGGACGTGGTCTTGATGGCTTTCCCCCTGGGCTATAATGATAACTACACGGACCAAAATGGGTTAAACGATCTGGACTATGTAAGCTTTGCTCCATACCTCCCTTTCCTGCCCAAATGCTTACCGACTCATCTTTGAACAGTATGCAAACAAGCAGTCTCCCGATGGACCTGCGATGACATGGGCAATCTACTCCATCGTCGCCGACGAGCTCTCACCCTCCGGCTGCTCCGCGTATACATACTCTCAGTACTCTTACAAGCCCTATACACGCCCGCCCTTCTACCAGCTGTCCGAACAACTCATTGACAACGCAACGGTCAACGGTGGTACACATCCTGCATTTCCCTTCCTCACTGGGCATGGCGGTGCGAACCAGGTGACGATATTTGGCCATCTTGGATTACGACTAATGCCAGATGACGGTATCCATGTTAACCCCAACCTACCGCCTCAGATTCCGTATCTGAAGTATCGTACCTTCTATTGGCGTGGTTGGCCTATTTCGGCTTGGTCGAACTACACGCATACCACCATCCAGCGACACCCGAAGGCTGAACCTCTCAGTGTTGCGGATCGTCGGTACAAGAGCAAGAGCATCAAACTCTATGCGGGACCGCAGGGAGATCCTGACCTGCATCAGCTTTCATTTGATAAACCTGTTGTTATTCGCAACCGACAAATTGGAACCAAGAATACTGTTAAAGGAAACCTGGCCCAGTGCCGACCTGTCAAGTCCACCAACGCATACGAGCCAGGCCAGTTCCCAATTGGGGCTATAGACGGCGCTACGTCTACAAAATGGCAACCCTCAAAGGCCGACGAAGTCAGCTCCCTCACAGTTTCTTTCGCCGAGAAAGATCTTGGAACTATAGTTAGGGAGTTTTACTTCGATTGGGCCCAGTCTCCCCCCGTCAATGTCACAGTGCTCTTCCACAACAAAACCCTCGATAATCCAGCCAAGGCCCATGCGTTATCTGGCAAAAACAAAGACCCAGGTTACCAAGTTGTCGCTTCGATAAAGAATCTCAGACAATCGGATCCTTACGACGTAAAAACTACTGACCTGGACGCTGTCGTTTTGCCCACTGGAAACACCACCAACGCCACTCTTTCGAAACCTGTTCCCTTGTCTCGATACGCTACGTTGCTGATCTATGGAAACCAGGCTCTGAGCGATGTTGATAAGAAGGCTAAGAATGGTACTGGCGCGACGGTTGCTGAGTGGGCAATCCTTCACTGAGGAATGCTCCGATTGACACCCTGACATTGAGAGAATGAGGAATGTGTAGGGGACGGTGTTTTCAATCTTGTATATATCTATCTCGGGCTAGCGGAAGTACCTTTGGGCTTAATAGCATAATGATCTATATTTCCTATACTAACCTAACTTCAGTCTCTTCTATACTATCAAACCAGTCTACCTTATATAGCTGAAACAGTCCTACACGCTGAAACGTCCCGTCATCTTTCTTATATAGCATCAGCCCCTCCTCAAGTGTGAGCTGCAAACACCAGACTTCTTCAATACTCTCGTCATCAAAGTCAAATATGCCCAGAGCCACAAAAAGCTCCAAGTCCTTGCTCAGGCTTCCTTCGTTCAACTCTTTGCGTCCAAGTAGAACAGGTCGACGCATGATGCTTGTTGGCCTCTTAAACTTCTTTCGCAGAGAGGCGGTGAAATCGCTAGAAGGTGTTGTCGAGAGGACAGTAGCTTCTTGGATATGTCCCAAAAGCTGCAACTCGCAAGACGGCATGTGTAGTTTATCAGCTCCACAGTGATTATCTACTGTCCAGCGGTCGGAGTTTTGCTGCTTTGGCCTTACTAGTGAGCCTCCACTCTGGCTTTTCGTTTTCATCCTCCGGAATTGCGGCAGTGCTAGAGGCTTAACACCACCTTGGATGGCAGCCCAAGACCAAGATGGAGCCCTGATAACTGGGGCGGGTGCGAACCTGGTTGGCAAAGGTCTCGTTGCTGGTCCGAAGATGTTGCTCACTCTATAACCAGGCCTCCACAGCAAACAACGAGTGAGATCGCACTCCCAGAGACCTGCCAGGTATCGTGACTCTAGAGCTTCAGAGATGGGCGCTGCAATGGAGGCAAGGGCAGCGAAAATATCATGAGGATTCGACAACTGACGCTTGGAAAAGTCCAGCACGATGGTATCCCAAAACCCCAGCAGTCGATCCTTTCTCAGCTGCAGATCTCCGTCAGCCGCACTGAGGATGCTGTGGAGTGACATGGTCTGGTCTTGTTGGTAATTGTAGTCCTCTGAGTAGCTGGAAGTTCGGCAAAAGAAGATAAGTTGCTCCTTGCCGAAAAAGACGACCCTACGACTTAGCCTCTTCTCCTGACAACACCATCCACGAGTCTCGGTGATTCCATTGTCTGTAGACCTTAACAGGCCAACAAGAACGTTTCCGAGTTCGCCATCCCCAAGGGGGAACTCGCAACAGGGTGCAAGTTGTTTGTATTGATTGGAGATAAAGGAGTTACGAGCATCGCCTGATCTCCCTGCGGTGATGGTAATGGTTGCATTTCCATAGACCCTAGCCATGAGCTTCGATTCGCATTCCCAGTCTTCCTTGTCGCCTTGAATTATGCACAGAGCATCAATCCAGATATATCGGATTCCCAGCTGTCGGGATACAGCTATCGTATCACGATGTGCCGCCACGAGGCGAGACTCATCGATACTCTTTAGCATCCCTTTCATCGTGTCGTGATTGAGAGTGAAGGTGTCTGTAGCAGGTCCCCAGCAATAAGACAAGGCAAGGTATTTCTCCTTCATGTCGGGACCAGTGACGACGAGTCGTGGACGCTGTCCGTTGTTGCCTACGTCGATTACCCTGGTAGGCATCTCGTACGTCCCCTCAAATCCACAGGCCCGATGAAACTTTGTACATCTCTCGAGGAAATCCCGGGTCAAGGTAATATAGGAGTCAGGCTCATATTCTGCTGTGCAGATTCGTCCAGGTGTTCGTGAACCAGCTGCAGTTCCTTCTTTTCTCCACAAACAGTAAGTAATCTTTGAACACCTCTCATTGACATAAAATAGATCTTACCCATAGACGGCCAGGTTGATGTAGTCGAGACCATGGCTGCTTTCCCTTACAGAAGTGATAGGGTTATATCTCCCGCACGACACGATGATTCGTGGCTGTGCCAGGGTAGGGCTGTAATCTGTGAAATGAACATAAATCCATATTCCTGGCTCAAACTTGGTGACACCTTCCGGGACCTCGCCCTCGAGGACAGAATCGATCTGAGAAGCTGTCCACTCTTGTTGGAAGCCTGTCCAGCAAAGGTGACAGAAATCGCAGCCATCTTCGGCGCTTTTCTTGAGTGATGCAAGGTTTGGGTGGAACTCAAGATAGTAGCGGTCCTGAGTAATGGTAAATGTTCGACAGAATGCGCACCGAGGCATGGTTGCTGGGTCTTGTGGCATGTAATGATCTTCAGATCTATTATGCTACTTTTAAAAGAACAAGGCTCCTGCGATTTCGATATGGCGGGGTACAGATATTGCTATGTCAGATTATCGCTCAAAAGGGTTATTGCGATACCAGGAAGTCGCCAGCCTGTATGACTAAGCTAATCTGGAACGAATCCGATCAACACGGATTTCTAATATAAAGATATTGCTATACCTGGCTGAAATTCAGCGTGAGATGCCTTTAATTGAAAGCTATGAGACTCTACTACTATTTAATGGCTCTATCAAGACGTTATCCGGATTTCGATTGTTGATTCTCCAACTAACTGAATATTAGCGACCTATCAAAGGAGGGGAGGGAGTGAAAGAAAAAAGTTAAGGAATTGAACAGACGTACAAAGCGATAGTACCGCCGTCACTGCAAGAAACAAATTGTAACGGACAAAATGGATGAACAGCAACGCTGTTACAAAGCTTGTCATGTCCTTTGATACACGACACCACTTTTCCGGTGATTTTATCCCAGACATGAATATAACCATCTATTCCAGAAAGATCAGTTGACTGAATTCAAAGTTGTCAGAGAACGAAAGAGATTACCTTCCCCACCACTAATAACGAGATTTTCATCCGGTCCCGCAAAGCAACAGCCAATCATGAAATCACTGCCACGAGTCGGTGATAACTCACGAGTGGCACTAATATCTGAGTCGATTATGAGCATTCTCCCGTTCCTGAGTCGAGCCAGTATCTGGTTTGAATCCTTGCTGACAGAAACAGAACAAGCACAGCCAGGAAGGTCTATCTCGCATTCTTGGGTTTGAGTCTCTGTTGAGTAGATGACAAGGTTACCAAGTATTTCAACAACGACGACACGCTTGCCACAGGGGAAGAATGCTGAGCATTGGAAAAGTTGGTTTTGCTCCCAGCGTACAGTTACTTCCTCATCGATTGAACCAAGAAATAAAGAGGGCTTCGAAAGGCAGGTCGCAAAGAATGTACGGTTGTCCGGCATGAAGAGACACGATGAAAGTGGCTCACGAATTCCAACTTCCAAGCGTTTTAACTCAGAAACGGCCTATTCAATTTTAATTTAGTTCGCCTTATGCCACCGATCGCAGGGGTAGATATAATTGTTTCTCAAACGTCATAATCAGAAACTTACCTCAACATCCCAAACACGCAAAAAGCCATCGTAACCAGCCGTAAGGAGAATTGAATCATTTCTCCACCAAGAAGAGGCAATCACTCCAGTCTTATGCCCTCGAAGTAACGCTGTGGCTCTTGCAGCGTAGAGATCCCAGATAACAACATCGTCAGCATCACCACCAAGTGACAGACGGTCACCACCGAGGGAGAAGGCCAGGCTCCATATCTCCATTTTCCGCTGTGTGACATAAAATTTCGATGTATTACCTAGAACCTGACCCCGGGACACTAGGAAATTACTGGAATCGGTCTCGTTTAGGACTCTCGGATCGACCAACAAAAGCTTTTCGATCTTCGAGTGTCCTCTGAATGTGGTCAATGTGAGTGGCGTCCAACCAAAACAGTCGGTATTGCTAATATCGATATTGGGGCTTCGAAGAAAAAGATCCACTAGAGAAATATGTCCCTGATCACATGCATAAGCCAACAGTCCCCTTCCCTGGTTGTCAAGAGGGTACACGGTAACCTTAACTTTCGCCCAGAGAGTTTCAAGTATCTTGTCATGCCCACGAATCACGGCCCATGACACAGCAGTCCTACCAAGGTGGTCGCGTTCATCCAACCTTACCTTGGGATCTTCCAACAAGCGCATGACAGCGTCTCTGTTTCCCGATATAGTGGCCCATATCAGGGGTGTGCGTCCATAAGAGTCTGCTTTATTCGGATCAACAAGCTGATGTTCTAGAAAAAGAGAAACCATCTTGCTACTGCCACTTGATACTGTCCATGAAATAGGGGTTCTGCCCTCTCCATCGCCATAGTGTCCTGCCGGACTAGAAAGGCCAAGAAGCACACCGGCAACGTCCTCTTGTGCATTCTGAGAAGCTACCAAAAGAGGTGTCTCGCCTTTTTTGTTGCATGCCTCAATGTGTGTAGCTTCGCACCGGAGGAGAAAAGTGATGATATTGAGGTTGCCGCGAGCGGCGGCGTAATGCATTGCTGAGTTGCCTAGCGGGTCAGCCCAGTTTACAATCGCCCCTGCTTCAAGTAGGTCTTCTATCACAGTGATATGATCTGTAGGAAAGAGATGAAATATGTTGGAGTTGTAAGAAGGTGCGCGCTTTTCAGCGGCTCTGCATAGCGCCCTTTCGATGTTAAACTGTTCAGGTGTCGTATCAAGAAACAGCTTGACGAATGTTGCCTTTCCAGCCCCGGCAGCAGATAAAAAGAACTCCCCACCGAGAATATCAGGTGTAAGGTCCAACTCATCGCAAAAAGCTCTTCATCTGGGATTGAAGTTCTTCCCAAGTAGCTCCGCAGCGTCTTGAAGATGGAATGCTCCGGCTGCGCCAATCTATACAGAAACCACTAGACCGAGAACTCGAAGGCTCTTCCGTTACGCTGCGCCAGCTGGTGTGGCCTGGGAATATGGTAGCGTGATAATTGGTCCGTTATACACTGGTCTTCCAGAAACAACTTGCGAAGATTCTCCCAGAGATCAAAACAAGCATGCAGTAGAAGAGGATAGGGCGTGGACTTGGACTGTTGAGGTGTCGTGTCATAGTGACTTATATATGCCAACGAGCTTCTGAAGATAAACCACGTAGCATCCTGTTTGTCGAGCCGGAACTTGCTGGGTGAAACTCTTGGGCTGCTTAAATACTCAAAAACAGTACTATGCGCAAAAGAGGGGAATATCCTGCCCAATTCACGTCCTTCAGGAATAATTACAAGACCCGAGAGGAGTGTTTGTATCAAGTATGGATCTTCGAATCGGTCAGCAGTCCTAAAGGAAATTGAAAAGTCTTCAGACTGTGCAGGTTGCTCAGGATCGGCTACCTCAAAAGCTGCTAACTCTCCCAGGGCTGATAAACTCAGAGAGAGTTTCGAAAAGGCAATCCATCTAAAGATCGCGTATGCCTCTTCAAACTTGTCGTTTTCATCTATATGTTGCAGCATTCTCTCGTATGTTGCTTCTAAACTCTGGGGCAGCCGTGAAAGAGCCTTTCTCACATCTTTCTCCCATACTTTTCCTGCTAATGCATGGATTTGCAAGTCTGCCCAGCGAAAGACGCCTTCGGATCTTTTGACTAGGTAATCTACAACCTCAGTCTTGAGTTCTGGAGGCCACTTAGCATAGGGCGTTGTTCCAACCATAGTCCAGAGATGTTGGGATATATCATTGTTGATCTTGTCGATGTCGAATGGAACAATGATCTTTTTTGTCGTGAAGTCGCGAATTGTTGTTTCAATGTCGAGCTCTTTGCGACTAGTCAAGAGAATGTTGCAGCTCGTTTTGGATTTAAGCGGGATGCTGCCTAGGAACTTTAGGACATTATCTCGACCCAATACGGAGCCATATTCATCAAGCGCATCTACAACAATGTATGACTGGGCTGTCAAGTCGAGGAGGCACCAAAAGATATCGTCGAGATCTGCATCACTTGGCTCCCTAGATGGCTGGTACTTGCGATAAAGCTCTAGAAATCTCTTTGGCAGTAGAAAGTATGATCCCGTGGGCTTGACGAGGGGCTTGAGAATTTGTACGATGAGAGCGATTCGGAAGGCCCTCCAAACGACTGCCAAGTCCTCATTCATGCAGTGAGAAAAGTAAAAAAAGGCAATAGTACCTGTGCCTTCTTGCTCAAGATGGTTAATAACAGTGGAGGACAAAACAGTCTTTCCAGAGCCGGCTAAGAATTCTTAGTAACAAATATGCCATACATTACAAAGAAACGCACCTTTTGCATGCAGTCACATAAAAAGATTAGGTTGTAGCTTCCATTGCCTGAAGACACCCTCGAGGAACCAGTTTCCAGTGGTATTGTCAATACGATAGTGACTTGCGTCGTTGTGAATGCTTCGGGTGTCCACATACGGCAGCCAGTAAAGACAATCATCTTTGGACTTTTCGGTAACAATGGCTAAGGAGACAGTTCAATATGGGGAGCAATGGGTTCTCAATTCCGGGTACTGCATACTGTAAAGAGACAATATTGGAATAACTTCAGTAAAGTTCCGAATACTCTCTTGAACTCGGGGCTGTTCCAGATATGACTCTGTCGCACTCATGATCTTGCCTAATTTGTCAAATTCGTCCAAGCTGACGCCCTGCAAGCCTTTGTCGACGTTGAACAGAAAGTAGCGTCCACCAAGTCCAAGGGACTCGTGGTTTTCGTAGAACCGACGTTCTGTATCCTCGGTCTCGGTGGTGAGTGCAACTATCGCCTTCATAGCCTCCATCAAATTGTCGCCGAAGTCTTTTGGCTCAGGTATTCCCGTGCCGATACTGACGAAACATTGAATCCTGGAGGATGCATCGGGCCAGATGGCTTTGGCCTCCCTTAGGACTTCATCGACCGGGTTATTTCTCCCCGTCGCTCCATCGATATACTCTTGCCACCCGATTTGAACAGGGTCGAAGAACTTGGATGCGGCCGAAGTTGCGCGGGCAACCTCCCAAATCTTACAATCTGACAACGACAGACTGTCGACTGAAACCTCTGTAGTGTATGAACGGATGTTGACGGACTTGTTATTGGCCTTGGAGTGGGCACAAACGAAACTGTAAGCCATAAGCATCCATTATTAGCAAGACATCAAGGTTGACAAGAACAGTCATCCAGAGGGCTTACACTTTACAGTTGCCGTGAGGGTCAAGAAACAAAGCCTGTTCGTCGCCCTCAACCAAGTCCGCTGCTGTCATAAATTGTTTCGCAAGAACACCAGATCGATACTTGCCCGTAACATTCCAGAGATCCTTGCTTCTGGTAAGAATATTTGATGTGGATCTCTTTACGGTGAAGGCCGCCTCAGAAAGTTCTAGGTACTTCTGGATGCACTCATCAACGCTCATGCAGAGTCTTCCCAGCATAATAGCGATAAGGCTAAGGCCAAATGTCAATCGTATGCTTTGTTGAGAGGAGTTATGGCTGTATGTACCTACCCTCCCGTACTGGTACCCCCGATAAGGTCAAAATAATCGCATGGTTTCGGTGGATCCGAGGGTCTCACTCTCTTCATCAAATGTTTGAGAACGATCAAGGATGAAAGGCCACGGATTCCGCCCCCATCTTGAAAATATTAGTTATGCAAGTTGAGCAAAATCCTGGCTCGCGAAGCCACCTACCCAGCGATAGTAGCTTGAGAGGCTGAACTTCCTCGGGGTGCTTTACTGACTCCATATGGGCTAAAGCCAATATTACCTAACCGGAAGCAGACAATCGGTGGAGTAGCACTAAACTCTAAGATGTTGATGGTGGTTCAACATGCTGGATAGACAGGACACAAAAGCACTAATGAAGACCGATATTGATCAGACAGACTGCGGCCTAATTCGCGCCTAAATAACGCATATAATCGTAGGCTAACCGAAAAGATCTGTTTGAAATGTCAGATACGTCACGTGACAAGGTTAAGTTTATAGGGTAAGTTAAAGCTAGATCTTATAGTATACCATTACAAGACATCCTTGCAGTTTGAAACAAGACATCTGGCTGGCATAGCTATCATTTCCCTCCCCCGATCGCATTATGTTCTTCAAGAAACAAGCAAGCTCAATATCCTATAAGTCTATCTAGTATAGCTACTTCCTGTTGTGGCTTGGGTCGAAAGTTAATAGTCTGTCCACTTACGCTTATGTAATAGCTAGTTATCTTGGCAGCCGAACAGCTCTTGGCGATGGCTGCCTAATCATAGACAATATGCTCCTAAATAGTGGATACAAATAGATGGAGACGAGCAAAAGAGATCCTCAACCTACAACATTCGTCCAAAACTAACAACTGTTGTTTTTGTTAATCCCTCAGACATTACCAAGATGCCCCATCCTACGATCTTAACCCTTCCAACAGAGATTATCTCCCGCATTATCGACTTCGCAGACCCATGCACTCATTTGCACATAGCTTGCACATGCTCTCACCTTCTCAGGTGCGCGAGAAAGGCTCTCGATCGCCACCGAGAAGCTCACCAAAAGTTCTCTGTTGTTTCCGACCTTGACCCCTCAAGAATCCCTAGTCTCCTCCGCAGCGCCTCAGGCATCGTCAGCCCCATCGACGCCTGGCATGTCCAGCATATTGAACTCTGGGGATCGCGATGGAACTGGTCAGAATGGAGGCCTTGGGCATTATGTCGAACCACTGAGCAGGCTGGACTCCCAAGGCAAAGACGAAGACATGTCTTTCAGAAGGCCCCACGCTTAGAGTGGGTAATCCCGCGATGGGAACTGGTTCACTACTTGAAGATTATGCGGGAGAGACTGGGTTTGCCAGAGGATTTGGTTGACTTAGCACGCGTCGAATTTGAACGAGGCTGCGATAGTGTCATGCAAATGTTGCTCATCGTTTTATGTCCTCGGCTGAACAGCCTCAAGTTCATGTACAACAAACACGACAAGGTTGAAAGGTAAGCAAAGAATTCATCATGAAAGCCCAGTCAGGATCTAAAGTACCATAGTCGTCGATGCCTTCATTGGCTTACATTCGTCATGGGAAAGAGTTGGATTGACAACTCTTGGCCCCCAGGCCTTCAAAGTCTCCGCGATGTTGCTGTAGGCGCACGCTCGAGGACATGCCTCGACGATGAGATTGTTTATCTTTGGTACACTCGCAGTTGTTTCAGCGGCTTCATGAAACTTCCGCAAATCAGTTCCTTGTACTTTCGAGGATTGCGACCACAAGACCATCCGGCAATAGAGGGTGAGGAAGAGTTTGACCCAAACACCCATCTTGGAACCGAGGGAATCTTTGATTCCTCAACTGCAATCGGCCTTCGACATGCAGCTGAGGTACTACCGCCGCGATGCTCCCCGGTGGAGAATCTGTATCTCGAAGACACTGGCGACTATGACAAGACTAGAGAGCTAGCGGCAGCTCCGAGGGCCCTCAAAGCATATACTGTCCACGGTGGCAGCGTCGGCTTCGTTGAAGTCAGTGATTTTGACATACAGTTGGAGTTTATGGTCCAAGAACAACGCGAGTCGATCGAAACTATCATGGTCTATGATGCTTCGGAGCTTCAAGGATATCGCTGTACACTATATCAGCTCGGCTATGAGATTCAAGTGGACGAATGCATGAAATTGCGGCAGATTCACGTCCAGGTGAGTGATCTACTGAGGTGTACTTGCTATGGATTTCCTTGGGAAGACCAGGAAGTGCAAGAAGTTTGGAAAGATATCAGTAAGCGCCAGGAGTGTGCCGAGTACATTGCGAGCTGGTTCCCCACATCCCTCGAGGTCCTCATGTTGGGAAATTCTAGACATTCATTGACGAAGATTTCATCTATGGAAATGGAGGAGGATGTCTTGGCGCGCATAATACGGTCAAAGAAACTTCCAGCCCTAAAAGCTGTCTATTTTGAGATACCGGATGAAGAGGAGGATGTTTATCCACTTACACAACTGGTTGAGATCGGTTGGGATAATGGAGTTGATATCCATGTCAAGACGAATTCACTTGCACCGCGACATCAGATCGAGTTCCCCATGGCACCCCAAGCTACCACCTACCAGTCGCAGCAGGAGAAACAGCAGTCTGAGTTTCATCCGTTCAACGGTCGTTGGTCAGAAACCTTGCAGGAGACGCAGCTTGGTGAACAGACCGGTAGTCAATCTATCGACGATGTGTTTGAAGCTTTGGATGAGGATATCGAGACTGATGACGACTGTGCTGATTTACGACGCCGTTACTATGTTGATACTATTTAAGGAAATATATCTGGGGCTTAATGTCTCAGTTAGAACCTTGCTGTACCCTAATACTCTCTCAAACTACTATTCGCTCTTGGTATCGGTGTACTACATCCTGCTCCATGGCCGCCATTAACTCCGCTCGTCTTCTTTCCATCCACAGGCCCGTAGCCACCGCCACCTGGTATACACAGCATGATACGGCTCCTGGAGGCTTTAACACCCATTGGGACACTGCTGATAAGCAGTAGAGAAACTTTTTATATTCTTGATTGACGTAACGACAAAGGGGAATATTTTCCCCTAGCTTTGACATCCTTTCACCTGATTAGGTTGGATCGGACCCTATTAGGAGGCATACCTAAAGAAGCGGTATTAGCTGGTGTTCTTTTTTGTTTAGACGCTGGCTACTCTTTAACACTGCGTTGTTTCTTCTAATAGTTATCAAAGCCTGATGCGAATTCTGGTAGTACTAATTGCTGAAATATTACCGTCAGAGCATTTATCTCTTTACAGACCAGTCCCTGTAATTTACCACCGACCAACGTGTCGTCGCGTTGGCCGCCACCGCTTACATGTTGGCTTGGCATTTAACATGAGCAAGCTTTAACCTAAAACAGCTTCAGCCCCTTCTTTTCAGCTACGATTTTAAAGACTAGAAATCAATAGTGTATATCACTTAACCCCGGGCTTTCCCAATGACTCGTTGGTTGTATGTATCGAACCATTTCTTCATGCGCTTTCAAATAGTTTGTTTTAAAACCTCGTATCATGGCCAATAGGTCTCAACACTCCTTACCAGTAATCCACGTAGTAACAATGCAATCGACCAGCCTGGGACTTTCTGGCACATAAACTATTGAATATTTTATTGCTTTAGTGCAGACGAGAACCAACATCGAAAATACCCTTATATTAAACATAAGTCGACCTGCAACCCAATACACTGCGTCTTTTGCCTTGTTTGTTTTCTGTTCTATCGCCTTTGTAGCTGTCTTCCTTCCTCAGTGCACTAGAGATGGTCGCCTTCAAATCCGCTCTCACTCTGCTCGCCCTCGCTGTTCGGGCGGCTCTGGCGATATCCGATGTTGTTTGTTCCAGCGAACTGGGCTCTAAGGGTATCCAGTCTAATAAGATCCCCAGGGCGACCACGACAATCTCCGAGCGAATTACAATTGTAAAGATATTTATTCGCAAGGTCAACGTGGTTGTTGTCGCGAGGCCTTATACCACAATGAGACCACCACAATCCAGACGACCATAACATCAACTGCCAATCCCAATGTCAAGACAGCCACTGAGCATGTTACTGGTATATATTCCTGCTTTCATACATCACATGCTCAGTTGCTAACATCGCATAGAGACACAAACCGACACAGAAGGTCGATCGTTCACGGCATTCTCAACACGGACAATCAACACTAGGACTACAAAGTACAATACACAAACAATCCCAGCCCGTCCCGGTCTCACAAAGATTCGCGAGTCTCCCGATTATGTCCAGATGAAGGCGGGAGCCGATGTTCCCGATACATTCCCTAATGCGATACCTCTTCTTCCAGGCGGCAACGCTGCAGTGCCCGAGCAGTACGTTCAACGCATCCGCTGCACCAAAAGGGTCCCGGTGACTTCAACCAAGTACATCACCACGACTGTCCAAGGCCCCAGGAAGACCATCAAGATGACAAAGACGAAGGCTGTCAGTACTACCGAGACCGTCACTGAGACTGAGTACCCGGATGATGTGACAACTACTATGACTGAGACTTCCTCCACCACGGTAACTGAATATAACGATGTCACCTCGACTAGCACCATGACAGAGTCTGGTATGTAGACTCAATCCAAAACTCGATGGGTTCCATTGTGTAGTCTAACAAATTCATAGTTACCGTCGAGACGCAACTACCTGTGGAGTTCTACGCTGCGTGCAGTGCTGCCATGCTGATTGGTGAATATCTTGGCATGCCAAAAATGGAATGGTCTGATACTTTATAAACAACAGCACAAAGACGGGGAAATCGCCTGAACCACGATTAGCAATCGATATAATGGTGTTTTTGCGATTGTTCGATTGAATTGGTAGAATTTCGCCTGTTTTTCCTTTTGCTTTTGCTGGATCATCATACGATGCCTACTTGCCAATCAGGTTGCGTCAATCAACTCGCCATCAGGCCACTAACCCAATTTTCTAAGCCCCGGACAGGGGTTTTCCTCAGGGCACAATGACGGCACTCAGCCAGAATGTCATTCGACCCAGGGTCATGCGACTCTCGGCGTCTGGGGCTTTGGCTTGCTGCGAAGTCGCTGTCGTAAGGGATCCGTATCAGCTTATCGCAATCAGCCCACAGAGCAGCAAAATCACCATTCGAGTTTCACTCCCGTGAACGATATGACCTGTGCACAAGACCAACCCATCGGCTTCAGCCGGAATCGCAAAGGATAAAAGAGAATTGAACCGCAGGATAATTACCACCAACGTCATCATCAACAACAACAACAACACTCATCAGCTCAACCATCAATTAAGCAAACACAACTATCCCAATCTTCAATATGACGACAAATTCATTCGGCTCGGCCCTTCCTCACTTCGACTTTCCCCAGCCGACAGTCAAGGCCATTACTCCAAGATTGATTCCCCAGGCAGCTCGCCTCTTCCCCACCGCCGCTATTGTCGCTACTGGTGGTACGTTTCCCAACCATTCCCCAATACCGAAAAAAATGCTAACATCTTTCGTATAGCTGCATACTACTACACATATTTCTATGCCCCAAGACGGCAATATCATATCTGGACAAATCCGATTTTTGAGCACAAGCAGCCTAAACATCACGTCAAGGACACAAGGCCTGATTCGCAATTGAGTCCAATGGAGAGAATGGAAGAAATAGGAATGTGGTGGACGGCGATGTAAAATGGAAATGGCAGGTTAGAGACTCGCAGTTGGAAGGATAAATGTTTGATTACGATAGGAAATTTTGATACCCCAGATACAACTGGAAATACGGCACATAAATGACTTCGTATTAATTCTACATTCAAGAATAAAAAAAAGAAGAGACCCAATGTGAATGTAAATAAAAAAAATACGCCCATCAATCCAGTAACCTTCAGCTGCCTACCAGGTAGGAAGGCGATCCCTAAAGAAGGCATCTTAAGATATCTTAAGATGCACGTGCTCTTTATCACCCCACCATAAACTCCAATCCAACCAAGCTCAGGCCATCTCCTCCATTTTCAACTCAAGCTTCACCAAGCAATATGCCTCAGAACACCCAAAAAAGTGCCCATCAGACTTTCCCGCTTCTGAGTCTCCCTCTTGAACTGCGTCGCTTGGTCTGGGCTGCTAGCCTGCCAGGGCCGCAAATTCACAAGGCAATCGAACGGCCTTGCTTCCTCTCAAGGTACTCGGAAAGAAAAACGCACGTCCTGTCTCCTCCACTCCCGGTTGCCTTTTGGGTCTGTCACGAGTCTCGGGAGGTAGCTTGCTCAATCCTCACCCAATTTCCGCGATGCCAGTGTGATCAAGAGGCTTCGCCGGTGGGGTATTTCAATCCAAAACTCGATATTCTACACATCGACTCCGGCACCATTCGAGATGAGGACTGGCATGCCCCTTGGGTGAACTTCACGCAGATTTCTATTGGGGGGGAAGACCTGTTTAACATGTTCTTCGAGCGGTGTGTTTATTCTTGGATAGTCAGTATGCTTGAGTCGAGGAGGGATATTTCTCATGTGTATCTCACAAGCCTTTCCATCGACAAAACGATGAAGGACCAGTGCGCTTACAAACCCAATGGCTTCATGAGAGTGACGGACTGTGTTCCAATGACAAAGTTGGAGGTCATCGCCGACGCGCAACCTAACATTGAACATGTCGGACGGAGGTCTTCTAAGCTTCTCCGTGAAGGATATGCATCAGATCGTCTGTCAATCGATGTGGCGGTAGCAGAGCTTTGCTGTTGTTGCCCAAGCCCAAAGTTACCGAGCATGAAGAATCGATATTAGCAACCCGTCTACAGATTTTAGTGTTACTATGAATCTAATGACACAACGTGACATTGGCCATGACCTTTTGTTGCGGAGATCGCCGGACTTGCACGTGATTGACGTAGGCGAAGCGGGGAAGCTCTTGTGTGATGTAAGACGCCATGACTTGAATCTCACAACTTCACCATGAAGAAATCGCTCCTTGAACTCGATTCTCAAGCAGATGCGTTGCTGATCTTGCAGAGACCTAACTTGCAAAAGGTCCGCGCAGAAGCAGATCAAGATGCATCAGACGATGACGAGTCAGTTAAAACGCGAATGGGCACGCCTCGGACCCAGGATAGCAACAGCACAAGGTCGCCAATAACCCTGGAGGAAATAACATCACTGCAGCCTTATCTAGATAATGGCGATTCGAACCAGATAGAGTTTCGCATATCTGCCAAGCATCTCGCTATCGCCTCGCCGGTCTTCAGAGGGATGATCCAAGGAAAATTCCAAGAATCGCAACCCAATCGCGACGGCCTCTTAGAGATCAAAGCATCAGATTGGAATGCCCATGCTCTCCTGATCCTGCTCGACATCATACATGGCCATCACCGGGAGGTTCCGGGACGTCTTGATCTGGAGACCATCGCACAGATTGGATTACTCGTTGATTACTACGACTGTCTCGAGATCACAGAGATCTTCTTTGATCGTTGGAGCACACATATTCCTCGTTGGATTGCAAACTATCGGAGGTCATTGTCTGGCATGAGACTACCCACTCCAGCGGACTTTGGTGAGAACGAGACGCTATTGCTCTTTATCGCCTGGGTATTTCAAGGATCATCAACCTTTTGGACCCTTACTATGTCCGCTGTAAACAATGCAAACGGCTTTATTAAAACAGAGCTCCCCATTCCAAATCAAGTCCTCAGTAAGTCCCTCTAACAAAAGCCTAACAGTGGAATATAAAGCTAATAAAAAGCAGAAAGGATTGACGAGAAACGCGTCGAGTTGCTTGATCGGATCTTCTCGCGGTTGTATAAACTACAAGAAGATCTTGTAGTGGGTCGGGTTGGCTGCTCGCTTGAATGCTCTTGCAGGCTTCTTGGATACCTGATGAAGCAAATGAGGGAGCATGATCTCCCCATGATAAAGCCAGAGAAGCCATTTTCGGGGTACAGCGTTACTTTTGTGATTGCGATCCTCCGTCGTATCAAAACTCCAATCTGGCGCAACAATAAGAATATTGACAATTGCAAGCTAGAGAAGAGTTTGTCTCTTGAGCCGGAACGGGGAGGTTTGTATATTGAGGAAGATGAGTGGGATTCATTCGCGCCGGGGCTCAAGTTGGAGGACTTTCAATAGTAAGATTCCAAGTTGGTTGGGGTGGTGATCTTAGGAGCCGGAGCTTGGACGCTGGACTATTCGTGTTTGGAAATCTACTTCTCAACCTTTGGAGACTTTTTATTCTTGTGAGTTTGGAGACGCCAACATAACTGAGACGTCTTCCTCATGCATAATCGTATCGACACGCCTCACTTAGGCTAATGTCTCAGAGTCCTATTAATTTCAGAGATTGTCTCTTTTACCAAACATCAAGAACCCAAAAATGCTCATTAATCTAATCACATGAAGAAAAGAGACAGCCTTGTTTAAACAATACCTTCCCAAGCCAATGTCAATTGTAAGTCCCATTCAAAAGACGATCCAATGAAATTGTCGCATGAAATAGTCGCACCCATGTTACATCGCCCATTCGAAAAAGTCTGGAGGGGTGGATTGTGAAAAGTTGGCTAATGCCAGCAAGTTCTCCACGTAAACTTGTGAGCCTTCTTGATCTCTGTCACCCAGATCCCCGGAACCTCTATCACTGGCCTCAATAAACTCTTGAAGATCTTGAAACTGATACTCTTGGACTTTAACTGCAAGAGTTCTGCAAAGATCAGGGTCTGAAACTCCCCAGCGCTTCAGGTTGGCTTCGAGCCTTCGTTTCTTTCTTGCATCTGATGGGCCGATAAGACTATCTCGGTAAAGAGAGATGTTGGTGGGGGCTGGCGCAGCGGTAGTGTCCGTGTTCAATGTTTTCAAAGGCTCATGATCTGGGGAGACGGTATTAGCCGACTTCTCCTGGGTTCCCGTAGTCCTCATTCTCGCCATAGAAAAAGGAACGAGGAAGAGGGCCAACTGTACAGGGTGTTGATGGCATCGCGGAGAAGTGCTGGTGAGGGAATATAATTCGATACCAACTGAACCATCTCTTCTCATCGCCCATATCAGACTTCTTTCTAGTTGATCTCAACTTGGCTGCTTGGTCTAGAGTTAGTTTGCCGATCATAAACTCGGTCTCTTTGATAGGACATGGTATTGGCTGGCGCTGATGTTGTACTAGCAGCTCCTGCGACCTGAACCCCTCATGACAGCGGCTACAGACCGAAGACTTCGTAAAGCTCTGGGGCATGTGGCATCTTTGGAGATGCTCCCTAGATGAAAAAGCATCAGCGTCCCAACATAATAACCTATGGAGTAATAATGTTGGATTTACTTGACCCTGTGGATCTGTGTCCATCCATGGCCCAGACATGAGCGACTCAGCTTTGATCGACTGATAGGTCCTTTGTAGAATGGACAAGCGAATCTGCGTGGAATTGGGATTGCATCCTCGGATTCTGTCGTTAAAGCTGACCTTTGACCAGGGTTGGCAGCTTCATCAATGCATCCAACGAGATTGGCATGAGAGATATTCCTTTTACCTTGACCAGCACCGGCTTCTTGGTAAACAGCCTATCGTAATGTTATAGTCAGCGGGGAATTAGTCCGGTCATTATTCCTTCTAGTTGTTATGTCCATTATCCACGTTATTAAGTTCGCCTTGGGCATGGTGCGCGATGAATAAGCGTTCTTCGATAAGGTCGGTGGAGGATCAGCAGGTTTCGATACAGCGAAAAAAGGGGTCGAGGTCCTTGGATATAAAAACTAGAGAGAGATCCTCTAACAAGTCGAGAGAAAATTTAGCGTCCTGAGATGCGGTTGTCGAGAAGTCGACATTAATACAGGGAACGAGAAACTGGGATCCTTCGGTTTGGCGAGTATAAGGTGGTGTTAAGACGGCAAGTGACGAAACGGCATTCATCAATATTGGCTCCTCATTTGTTGAAGCCCAAGGCTTGCGATACAGCAAAAGGCATTTCAAAAAGGATCCAGTGATTTGATAGAGAGAGATTGGAATAGGGTCCGGTGCGCCACGGTGTATTGACGGCTGTATTCGACGAAGGTGAGGCTAATGGACTCCTTACAATCTCATGTCATAGGAGGGACAACGATACTGATTTCAAACCGGCTGTGCGAACTCTGAGCAAACAGGTCGCCGGGATCAAGGTGGTAGTATATCAATATATATCAACTATTGATGAATCCTCTGAGAAAAGATTATTTCGGTCAAAGCGCCCTCAAGCGTCAATCCTTGCGGCTGTAAAGAGCAATCAAATCGGATTGCGGTCCCTGGATAAAGGCTCACACTGGAGCTTTCCTTGTCAGTGGAATCCACGATAGCATGCGTGCTAAGACGCGAAAACGAGTGCAATCTGTGGAACAGTATGGAGGTCTAGTGATCCAAAGGAGGTTATATCATAAGAGCAGCATAATCAATCGGAGAGTATGTCTTATCGTGCGTATCACCGATGAAGGATCCAGAGAAAGGAGGCTATATTTCGTTGACTAGCCGTCGCAGATCTTGCAGGGTGTAAAGGCCAGTAACCAGTCCATAGCATGTTGTCTCATAGAAGACCGACCATTTACGTCACCGATCAAATATGTCATCGAGTATCGCCGATCCGAAAAGGATACGTATCAGAAGTATAACTGCCTGTAGGAAATCCACAAGAGACCGTTTCACAACGTGCAGAGACCAGTACCGAAACCATAGGAGCCAATAAGAATAAGGTAGCCGTAGGCTAAGCTCCTATTGCACCCACAACACCAGATTCCAGGCCACGGAGACATCTGCGTTAGATGAAGAGGGCAGGAAAGTGCATTGTGAGGTATAGAGGCCAGCATGAAATCCACGGGGGACCGGATCATGAGGGAAACAAGCCAGACCAATAGAGAGAGAGAGAGCTATAGGAAGCCAGAAGGCGAAGAGCCAAGACCGGAAGAATCCTCCGGAAGCCAGGGGACAGTGATAAAGGTCGGTAAGATATCCACAGGAGAGTTTATGATCAACGTAAATGCATCCATAGGAGACTGCTGTCTAGATGAAGGTGGAAGGGATAGCGGCCAGTAGATATTCGTATTTTTTTCGTAAAGAGAACACGGCTCAACCGGGAGCTGGTTCAGGGAGAAGTCGACATGTCATAGTCATGCAAATAAGATGACCTGGGTTGATAATGTATCCAGGATCCGGGAGAGCGATATGGAGATGAAAATCTTTTTGGACATACCGTTGACGCTGTTAGTGTTTGCACTGGCCCAGTCGGCAGCTGTTGGATGAATTCCCAGTTATCGAATATTTGCGCTTGATTGCTTGGGTCTATGGCATGATGTGCCATCATGTCAGTCATGAAACTCTATTTCCGAGGTCGCTCAAATAGTCTGAATAAGGGAGCTTTAGCAGGGTAATAACTGCAAAAATAAACGAGAGAGGAAAAGAAAAGAGAAAGCAGCAGGAGCGATAAGTCGATGAATAAAAAGAGGATGGCCAGCTTCTGTTAGTGCAAGTTATGCGCATATTTGGAATTCCGTATTTGCGCACTCCGAATTCACAGAGATCAAAGTTATTGGTTCTAAGCAGGCGGGGTCGTTTTGAGGCCCGACAGCGGCTGAGCTCTGGAGCTGAAAGCTAGTCTTTCATTGGGCGCAATCCGAGGTTGAAAATAGCCATAAAATAAAGAGGCAACACCCGACCAATAATCTATAAGCAGCTGAGTTAAGTATGACACACTTGCGTCCCAATCCTGGCATCTCACGAACTCGATATTTTTCTCCCTGCGCGCATATTCGTCGTCTTTACTATAGGGGATCTTGAGATAATGGCTGGATAGTGGAGCAATTTCACCACCCAGTCCAGTTGGCGCAAGTTCTACATTTAGGTAAAGTAACTTATGACAAGTCGTGGGAGCATCCGACCCGCCTAGGTCGAGCTCCTCTCCATCATCCCACCTCAAAGCTTGATCGTTCAGCACGTTCCTGCTGATTAATTCTCATCATTTGCAAGTGGACAGACACGCCCTGGACCATTTGCCCTATATACAGGGTCTGCCTTTGAGAGAGTAGCACGATAGCGAAGATGGTTGTTAGTAATGCAAAGATCCGTGGCTACTGAAATGGACCTTGCCGACTGCTAACGATGTACGAGTGGAAATGAGAAAGCAGCTGGACATACCAGTGGAAGTATCAATGTTATAGCTAAGCCCACTGACATTGACTGGATAATGTTCCACTTGTGAAGTATGTCAGATATTTGCGTCTAGCTATTGAAATCCGTGTATTGATGTGCAATCGTGCTATTAGCTGTAATATTTCGTCGGCATTGCGGAGGTATTTGCTGTATCTGGGTTGCCCTATTCGAGTTGCCGTGTCTTACTTGTCGTGTTTAAAGATCCTTTATAGTCCTAATTAGTTGCAAGCAGTTGATATCTAAGGCCTCTAGCGACCTAGATAACAGGTACATAAGGCCCTAGCCTGACCCAAACTATGGCCCTTTCTCATTGACAAACATCGACATCAACAATTCTTCATTTGTAAGACATCGATCCATCACTATGAAGGTCTACTTTATCACTATCTTTGCACTACTTGCCGCTATTGGAAGCGCATCAACATTGGGTGTTTGTAAAACCTATAACTGTCCTTTGACTTCTTAGATTACTAATATATATCAAGAAACGATGCTCCAGCGCTGGTACCGAATGCCAAGTTAGTAACGACTGCTGTAGTGGATACTGCACCTGGCCCAAAGGCGCGGGCGCGAACGGAGGTGCATTCGGCCCTCGATATTGCCAGGGAGATGGACGTCCTTGCAAGGCCAAGGGGAACCTCTGTACCATTGACAAAGATTGCTGCGACAGTTTGGAATGCACTAGAGCTTCGGGCACGGCACACCGTTGTTATTAGACTCGTTGTGAGCTATCAGTTTTCTTGATCTTAACTGGGTTGGAGCTGTTACTATGGGCAATATCTATTTCTGCTGTATTCCTGGTGGACCTTCTGTCACATATTGACTGAGTAAGGGGCTCTGACTGTAGTCTGATCCGATCTCATAGTTAAGCAGTTATTTCGACTATCCAGTAGAGACTTAATCTGTACTGGTGTTCCCTGAGTGAAAGCGGTGACAGTCACATGCTCTGACAGTCTAAATTCGTGCTAGGCAACATTAATAAGCTTACTGACAGCAGGTATAAGCTCAGTTCAACAGAAAGACCAATTCCTTGGGCGGAGTTTCGGGCAAAGATCTGTACCCTGGACATACCACAAATATACCTGAACTGTACAGGCCGGTAATTATGGTTATCGACATCTTCTCTCCGCTGTCATTCTTAGTCTTGATTCCATTAGTGTGGCCTTCTAGCTCATTACCCTATCTGGGTATTAAGTTGCTACATTCCCTTGAAATCCCAAAGACTAGAAGGAATCTCATTCTTTCTTTATCCTGGATTTCTCTGCGCCCTATACCGTATTATTTTTAACACGCACGATATATAAATCTAGATAAAAAAGTACTTCTGACATACCTGCGAAAATGTTAATGTTGTAGCTGGTTACGGAAAGGGCCAAATGGACAAGACCTAAAAACGACTCAAAGATAGCTAATCTAATCTACTATTTCGAAAACCATTTCGGTCCGAGGCGCTTTTCGCTGGGTTAGTTTACTGGGTGTGAAGGTGATAAAATCATGGGTAAGCCGTTGACCAAGTACAGCCGTGAGTGGATCTGCGTCAAGCTAATGATAGATCAGCATGGCTTCAAGTGCGCGCGAGTTAACAAATCTGATCCACTCGTTAAGTTCGTTCGCCCATAAATGTCTTGTTTGACCTGCCCCGCTAGTAATCAATCGAGTATCTACTCTACTAACTGTCAACTGTCAACATGCAGCTGCAATTGGCTTTCATCTTATTTGCAGGCCTCGTGCAGGCTAAACAGCCCAACATCCTCTTCATTCTTACCGATGATCAGGATTTGCATATGGAAAGTGTTGATCATATGTAATATCTCAAAGTAATCAATGAATTACCCTACCTAATTCACAGTGAATGAAAAACGGATTAACAGCTAACATTCTGGTCTTCAGTCTGATATCGTATCTAAAGGCACTACCTACAACCAACACTACTGCACTGTGGCCTTGTGTTATCCTTCACGTGCCACTCTCTGGACTGGCAAGGCTGCTCATAACCACAACATCACCAACGTCTCCCCGCCCCATGGAGGATACCCCAAGATCGCTGATGTTGGCATCAACGATGACTACCTCTTCCTCCGGATGCAGGACGCTGGGTATAATACCTACTACTCAGGCAAACTATGGAACTTCCACGGCGTCTCTAATTATGATCGACCCTATGCTCGTAGCTTTAATGCCTCGGACTTCTTACTCGACCCGTATACATACCGCTACTGGGAAAGTAAGATGTCTCATAATGGCGAGCCCCCTGTGAGTTATGCTGGCAAGTACAGTACCGACGTGGCAGCGGACAAAGCATATAAGTTGCTCGACGATGCTCTTGATCACAAGGACCTATGGTTTCTCACTGTTGCACCCATTGCCCCCAACTCTAACTGGGTATTTGATGAGAAGAACAACAAAACGTATCTATCAACACCCCAGAGTGCATACCGCCACGAACATCTCTTTCATGATTACAAGATCCCCCGTGGTAAATCCTTCAATTCGCGTATTGAAGGTGCTGCAGGTTGGCCTGGTAGGCTTGACGCCCTGAACGAGAGTGTGATTCTCTATAATGACCATTACCAACGCCAACGACTCCGCTCACTCCAGGCTGTGGATGAAATGCTTCACGAGCTGATTCAGAAGATCGAGGCGGCTGGCGAGATTGATAACACGTACATCTTCTACTCGACAGATAACGGTTATCACATCAGTCAACATCGCATGCACCCCGGAAAGGAATGCGGATTTGATACTGACATTCATATCTCAATGTTTATTCGAGGACCAGGAGTAAAAGAAGGCGGCCAGATCGACGTTGTCACCACACATAGTGATATTGCCTCTACCATTCTCAAGCTCGCTGGTGTTGACAAGCAGACTAATGGCGAGGTCATGCCTTTGATCGAGTTGGAGCAAACAGATGGAAGAATTGAGCATGCTGCCATTGAGTATTGGGGACATGGAATGCCAGAAGGTCACTATGGATTCTCAAGTGATGAGAACTTTGAGGTAGGCAAATTCTCCAACTATTATGTTAACAACACTTACAAGGGCCTTCGCATGGCAAGCCAAGATTTCAGTCTCTACTATTCTATCTGGTGCACTGGAGAGAGAGAACTGTTCAACCTCAAGGTATGCTACCTACTTACCAAGCAGGCAACTTCTGTTTCTTACTACATGCGCCGTCTTAGGATGACCCTGAGCAAACCATCAACTTGCTATCTGGCTCGTACGCAGCTCAACTCGCAGCTGATCAATTCACCATTTCTAAGCGGCCACTACATGCAATTGTCGATCGCCTTGATGCTCTCGTCATGGCCATGAAAGCCTGCAAGGACAAAGCCTGTTCGCGTCCTTGGAAAGAGCTTCATCCCAACGGGCGTATTTCACCCCTACATGCTGCTCTCAACACCAAATTTGATGCATTTTATGCCGGTCAGCCCAAGATGTATTTTGATAGCTGTGAGGCGGCTTTTATCAAGGAGAAGGAGAGCAATGAGCCAATTAAATCCTGGCATGAACCGGGGTTAAGAAAGGCAGAGGAGTACGACTATGGCGCTGAATGGATCTTAGTTGTCCAGGTAATTTAGATGCTGAAGGCTTGGCTTTATGATATATTATTTTATCTAGTGAAAGAAAACAATAAAAACTCCTTTTACTACATCTTACGGCTTTTTTCTCATTTTTGATTTAACTATGTGCAGTTTGGGAATTTTTTACCGTCGTACGGCAAAGATATCGCTCCCACAAAGAATTAATTAGTCTTGGATGTTTGCTATACCAAGAAAATAAGAGCGAAGTAAAGAGCAGTGCAATATATACCAGGTTCAAAACGACAAGTCCATGTGATGTCTCAACAAGGCAGACGATGGCGAAACAATAACGAGAAGAAGAAAAGGCAAGCCATTTACATTCTGCTCGTGTATGGGGTAAGGTGGATTAGGTGGACCGGCAATTAACGAATAGGAATGGCTGGTTGTATTCGGCTGTACTCGGTTGTTCTACTTTGGGTTAGATTGTTAAGTCGGCGTTCTTACCCTCGGTATGGATTAGTACCGCCTGTAAGGCTAAGCTCATGTCAAGCCGACACGTTCATTAATGTTAAAGACTTACTAACTAAGAACAAATCTGCTCTCCGTATCGCTTACTTAAAGTTGACCTCAAAATAGCAAAAAACAGCCTACTAATCATGATCTAAGTCAGAATTCTCCAGGGACCATCGCGAGGACATCCCATATATATACCACTACTCGGAAAAAGACACCTGGCTCAGGGTCTATCCTACTTGGCAGCTGCGATAAAATCTTCAACTTACAGAAATACGAGATTTAAACCTTTTCTCATTTTGTATGGAAGAATTGCTATGGGACTTGAATAGTTTTAGGATTGATTGGATACTTGATACACGTAGAAATGGCAATGATTCCAAGCCTAACAAGTCGTCTATCTTACAGGGGTGTAATTGGAGATGTAGAGTCAATCCACCCAGAAGATAAAGTTCCGTAAAAGTCGATGTTGCTGCTATCTATTTCCCATCGTTGTTTGTTTGACTCATCCAAGTATCAGTTTGGGTAGGATCAAAGTCCAGGTCATAGCCGGGTGGTATTTCCTGTGCTGAAACCTCTTCATTGGTGTCAATGTCAACATTGCTAAAGGGACCAGGTACCTGAGGCTGACATGCTGAGTTTAATTCGTGCTCGGGAAAAGTCCAAGAAAAAAGCAAAGACATCTATCTGTGCATGGTTTGAGAATTCTGTGTCGTCAATGCTTGAAGAATAGCCATGGCATCAGCCTGCCCCTGTTGACCATGTTGTGACCTCTGGTCCAAATTCAGACCAACGACACCTGTGAGGGAGGCCTGAGATAAGAGCGTCTCCAAGAAGCCAACTGTAGCCTCAACAGCAGAGCATAGCTTCTGCATCTTTTCCAATATCCTCATACAGATCAGGAAGTCACCAACTGCCATGTCTCTCAATGTCTTGCTCTGGCTCTTCATGTTGAGCATATGCATTGATATCGCAGGGAAGATAACTGTTATCGCGGCGATGGGCAGGTTACAGTCCATGTTATGTTGGTGAAGCTCAGCTGCGAGACGGGTGATATCGTTGGTCGAGTCCAATACAATAGTTTTGGACATCTGCTGAGCTTGACTTGGATTTCTGACTGGAACAAGTTGACGAGGCGAATTAGGTAGAAACTGTGGCCTATGCAGGGTGTAAAGAGCTGTGTAATAGACCATGCGTAGCAGATGGCGGCGGACATCAACTGGTGTTCTGCCAACCTCTCCACTGCGACTTGCCACGGGTCTATAGGAACAAGAACGAGGCAAAGCTTTCTTCCATGACCTGAGAGAAGCATCTACTGCGTGTACGCGTTTCAGATGACTGGCAGTGTTGATTGGCTCTGGAGCACCCTCATCATGTCCAACTTCTGCTTCTGCTTGTAGCTCAAGGATCTGATTGATCGGAACGGACAGCCTTGTCTTTTGAACGCAGAGCTCAGCCGATTCCAACTCCTGAGTTTTGTCGAGTGGGCCTATAGATCCACGTTGGGGCAATGAGTGCTTCTTTGTGAGAAGGTCAGACTCTAGATCTGCGACTTCAAGCATGGGGACGTTGAAATCATGATCCTTGATTCGACTCGGTCTGTTCATTCCTAGTGATAGAATGTTGTCGCGAACGGAGCAACACCACCATAGCCTGGTTAAGTGTTTTCGTTGATTCGAAGGCAAATCGGCAGTCCTACAAGCGCGATGGAGTCCAATGGAATAGCCAAGTGTTATTGCTGTATTGACCCAGTACCACGAGTCTTTGACCTCATCATCTGATACACCACGACAAGTCAATAGAAGGGCTGTTTGAACACCTACTAGCTTGTCCTGGTTCATATCAAGATCGAATATTAACTATACATGTAAGCAGTAGTCAATCATGATCAGTTGTTGTATGCTCACTTGGGCTCGCTTGTAAAGCTCCTTTCTCAGTAGCTTCCTGTCAGAATATCCATATGCGCAGACTACCGCCTGATCAACATGAGTTGAGCCCGCAAACAGAATAGCACTGTATGGAACAAGGCTCAGCTGACCGCCAGACCCATCTATACAGCCAACACAGCCTAGGAAATCTTCCAGGTCTAACAAAGGCATGCGAGGATATACGTACTCAACAAAGGATCTAACAAGTTCGAGTTGTATTGGGATCGGAGGTAGCAAAAAGACGCCTTGAGATTGCAGAAAGGTGACATATCCAGAATTAGGAAGTGATGGCCTCTGAATAAAGGCTGGAAGCTCTGTATTGGGCCTTGTTCGGCGTTGACTGGGGATTTATCCGTGGAGGAAGCGGTGTTTGGCCCTTGCATATCAATACTGCAATACTGTTCTTGTTCTTGTTGATTTTGCTCGGAATCGTGATCAATGATTTCTTCAATTTGTTGGTGGGTGATTATGCGAGCAGACTCATGGGTCATCGGACCGCCGTCATTGTAGGTGAAGTATGTGACTCTATTCTCCTTGTGGCCGGTATTACTCTTACAACCAAGATAAACCTTTCTTTAAAATAAAAGTTAGCTTGTTGCTGTCATGACTATGTTGTCACCAGAATGCTCACCTGCTTCGACGCGTACGTGGTACTACACACTCAGTGCCATCCCAGCGACAGTTACTACTAGGATTTTCCGTTATCACGTCTCATCGGACTTTTCTCACACGGCAGCTAAGACATGCTCGACCGGCCCGTTGTGGTCTTGTTCGATGTGACTGTTGGGGTTGAAAAATGATATTCGAAGATTCTGCCCTAGTGCTGTTGGTAGTGGTAGTTGAATCCATATCTATTGATTGACAACTTGGGCTGGGCCTGGTTGTCGTCCTGCCGCTCCCCTTTAATCCAATCTACGCTTATTGTCTACGCCGGATACAAGATAAACCGCTACCGAAACGCGGGGTAGATTGCGTGCTAAGTTATACATATTGCAGTAGGTAGTTATAGTTAGATTTAGCGCGTATCCTCATCGGCCGCTTAGGCAAGGCGCCTGGTCATATTTCTCTTACCTTGACAATATAATCGGTTGGGCATTGATCTGGGTTCTGCAAGCCCGGAACTCTTCCCTCAAGGCCTTTGCCTCAGATCTGGTCCAGAAAACGTGTATAGAAACTTTTGGTATCTTCAACTTTTGCTGTTGCTGTATCTATACGCCGGCCGAGACAAGCACAAAAGACCACTTGGTACTCGACAGAAAGTAAGCGTGCCCCCAGCCAAGCTATCAGGGCCTAAAACTACCTGGGGTTGCGCCGGTGTTATAATCCACAACAGCTTACTACCAAGCACATACGACCAAAGGTAGTGGAAAATACGGGATCCCGTCCGCTCTCCCATAGTCAAGCCACTAACCGGCGGATTAGTAGTTGGGTCGGTGACGACCAGCGAATCCCCGCTGTTGTATGTTTGTCTTTTGCAATTTTTGACTCCTGTTGTGTCTTGATGATTGCCTGTTCAGGGTCTGGGGCATTCTACCATTCGTTCGGCTGACGATGAACGACCTGAGCCTCAACCTAACCCTACATTACTAAGACATTACGTATTTGAAGAACATGAAATACCCTTAACCTGGCCTTGCCATAAACCGAGGACACCGTTTCTTTGTATTCTGTTTTCGCTTGCATGCATAAGCAGTTTCTGCTGCGTGATCTGCAGATCATCAACACCGCGTGCAGCCTTATTTTGCCAAACACGTAGCGTCAGGTGGGGTTTTTGAAAAAATCAAGCTTCCATAGCTTATATAATATTCCATCTTTCTCAACAGAAGCTATTACCATTTCTGGCCGTCTTCGCTGTAAACCACATCCACTTTGCCAGCAAGGCCGCAGTCAAACGCCCTGTTTTCTAGGGTAGCTAAATATCTATGAAGCTCTGTAAGATGACAAAGAGCTAAGAAAACGTGACAAACTGCATGAATGCCTAAGCGTAAGCTGCCGTTGCTGCCTGAAGCTTATGCGGGGGTTAACTTTGCCATCGCTTCTCATTGAAAAGGGTTTTTCAAACTTGTTCCCTCACCTAGTTTAAAGAATCCAGGTCCAAAATTTCAGTACCATGGCATCAAGTTCTCATAATTCCTCAAACCCAAGTGATTCACAACATGACCTGATTGCTACTCAGTCACCTCCAAAGATCCATGATTTAAAATGTGGTTCAAAGCTTGGTCTTTGTGATGGCTTTCTTACTGGTCTCGCAGGGGTTGTTTCGAACCCCCCGGAACTAAAGTTTGTTTGGGTCTTGAAAGACAGCGCACCCAAATATCCTCAACTCGCCCGAAGCGCTGAACTAGGGTGCTCATGGTGCCGCTGGCTCAGGGTCTGTGTGGCAAGGGCCACAAAAGGGCTTATTCGCTCAGGCGGGATCCAGGACATCGACCAAGAGTGGGGCGCAGCAGCCATACATTTCTGGGCATGTCCAGCTCCTGGTTACTCAGGTCCGCTCGGAGATATCAAAAAGATCACAGTACATTCTACGCATGAAGCTGGTCTTTTGCAGAATAACTATTTTGTTGAAGATTTCAAGGTCTTGGTATCAAGCTCCGATAGTAAGATGCCCCTCAAAGAAACTTGGAATTAAGTTGTGCTAACATTCAACAGAATTTAACCCACTCTCGAGTGTCAGCTTGGAGAATCTCCAAAAGAGAATCAGCACGTGCATTAAGAAGCACGAGCTATGTCCAACATTTCAGGATAAGGCGGCACCATCACGCCTTATTAGTATTATATCTTGCAAGTGGATTAAATTAGACAATACGGATGGACAAACTCTCCGCTACGCAGCACTCAGTTACTGCTGGGGCGCATCGCCTGCCTTAGAATCCTCCAAAACAACTTTGAAGAACCTGAATGCCAGGCTGGCAGGGTTCAGCCCCTCAGACTTACCTGAAACACTGCAACAATGTATCGAGCTCGCACGAAGGATGAATATTAATTATATCTGGATCGATTCCCTTTGCATTATTCAGGATTGCGAGCTCGACTGGAAGACGCAATCCCAGAGGATGATGATGTACTACAGTAACGCTTATGTCACCCTCGTTCCAATACTGGCCGACTCGGCAGAATGTGGGCTCCAATTTCAAGAGGACAGCCAGTTTATATTGCGAGCCCCGGAACTAAATATGGTGCTGACAGCGGAGGATAGAATGCATTATCACTCCTCCGTAGCGGCTGGCCACAAACCACCCAAATGGGCCACTCGTGGGTGGACCTTACAAGAGGAACTTAATTCATCAAGAGTTCTCTATATTTCTGGAAGAACTGCTGAGCTCGTTTGCCGACAAGGTTGCTATGATACGATAGAAGGATGGAAAGACATCGAATACGGATACCATAGTATACCATCATTCTTGGCGTTTCATAACTCTCAAATGGATCAAAGGACCTTGGCTAGGTTCTACGATCAATACAGTTTGGTTGTCTCCAAGTACACCGGACGGACACTTACGAAACTTAGCGACAGATGGGTTGCCTTTGCTGGTATAGCAGAGAGATTCACACTTCTGACTGGCCAAAGGAACGTTGAGGGCCTGTGGGAAAATGATATCATATCACAGCTTATGTGGAGAATATCGCATCCTGTTTCTGAAACGCTTAAGATACAGGAGCCAGGCTTTCCATCCTGGAGCTGGATAGGGTCAAATTGGTGTCTTCGCGAGGATATGTTCCACCATCATCCAACCGTTCAACTTCCCTTCAACTCCGGTAGGATCAAGAAGCCGAATTCCGAGCTTGAGTCTATCATATATGACAACCAAACAACGATATTACAGCTCAGAGGCGTTCTTTTCCCGCCAACACAGTTAGAAGAACTCATAGCCTCTCTTGGGCCAAATTGGCGCCGACATGTGCTCCATCTAGACTATGAGCTTAGTGATGAATGGGTTAGAGGCAAAGATCGAGTTGGTCTTCTATTAGGCAGACGACTATATGAGCCACGTGACCGTGAGTGGCATTTCCTAATCCTGGAATTAGTGAAACCTAAGTCTCCAGATGGTAGTCTGCAGAGATACCGCCGTATAGGAGTTTTCACATTTCTCAGCCATTACCTGACGAAACTATCTCATGACTGTAAAAGGAAACTGAGCGAAGGAACAAAAGAGAGTATTCTATTAGTTTAGCATAAAGACTGATATCAGCCAACTAATCTTTAACCTAGTTTATCCTGAGTTTTTATTGCGTTTCTGCTTCCTCTGGTGCTATTACATGGACGTTTCTAATGTCAAATCCTCTGATTGCACCATTCGACATGATGTCTAACCTCGCTATCATTATTATCTCGTCAACGTCCATCGTCAGAACGGACTCCACAGAAGCGCAGGCCATGATTGTATTCCTCAAACCCAAGCTGCTTGAACCAACTGCAATATTAGCTGTATAGACTACCAAATCCATATTGCATATTTTGAACTACATCAGCATTGCTCTTGGCCGTCTTTCCAATGTATTATCAACATCTGAACATATTGTTAGTCATTTCCTTCACTGTAGATAATGGGAGGTTGGTCGCGATTAAGTCATGACATCAACCAGGCAGGTATCCGTCTTGTCTGTCGCACAAGTCTCAGAAAGACAGAGACACGTAGCGCACGCTTTGTCAAAAATTGCTGCCTTGGAATTAATTTATCTCAATAGGCTGACGTGCCGTATTTTCTGTTTCTTTTATTATCTTCTTTCTCATCTTGAGCGCGGTCGCCTATGTCTCAGCATCGTCCATCTATGACTTCCGCTCGGCCAGAGCACACGAACACTCCCGCATTTTCATCGCCTCGATCTCTTCCTCATCGCCAGCGCCTGGTACGTAAACCTTCCATCCCTCGAACCGCATCTAGCTGACCGTTCATCTTTTGAGACTACACCAGCCATCAACTCTACGCACCCGCGTCCTCTCCCTACCGCACCCACGATACCAATACAAGCATCAGCCGCAATCACTCGTCCCGAGGCCAGACACCTATACAGAGCGCCTTCTCTGAGCAAGCCCATCTCGTCGCTTGGCTTGACAACTCTTGGGGCAGTCAAGGCTGGCTACCCGCTGATATTAGGTCGGCTTTAGCACAGCGGAAGCTATAGAGTCCCAGTGTCGGTGCCCTGAGAGCCCTCAAAAAGATTACCATTGAAGTCCAGGAGCATTTGATTGACTTGGGATCTCTCTGGCGCCGAGGCGGTGCTCTCCGACAGGCTGTTGATCAAGAGGTGGAGAGCAAGAAACAGCAAGGACAAGAAGCGCCGAAGCCGCATCTGAGTCCTGCAGCCGCCAACGCTGTACTGAGATCACTTAGACTGCAGATCCGCTTAGCCAACAGATCCTCTGTGACTGTATCTCGACAGGAACCTTCATCGCGATCACATCTAGGCATCATGCCTGCTTCCCCAACAACCATGGACCTTGACCACCAACACCAGCCGCAACCCAGTAAGCGGCGACATTCTTGATCAGAGTCCTCTGCAATCTTTGTGAAGCGTCCACGCACAGCGGCATGTGATACTGCTGATAAGATTCTTAAGGCGCTTACTTTGCCAGTTCCTATTCAACAGGAAGCCTTTATCTGCCTGACACGTGTCCTCGCCGCGTGCCATCCTTCTGCAGTAAAGATAGCCTACTTCTACAATGACGGCGGTGATGCGTCCTGGGAGTTGCCTGCTTTGCAGGACCAAGAGGCTGCAATCATTGCTATCCACTGTCAAGATCCCGACATCAACTGGTCTCTCTGTTCAGTGAAAAGAGCAGATCTAAACATGGAGGTCACCTTTCATAGTCACAACCACCACTCTGAACAATGGGAGTACATTGGAGAGCGCTTCGGAAAAGGCCAGAGCTTCCGCACAGTCAAGCATGCCTTTGTTAAACAGGTAAGACTATCGCCATTTGCTATTTTCTGCATATTAACACTTCACGCCTAGGGCTGCCCTCACCAACACGATGATTGGGGCTCGGGTCTACACGCCCTGTCCTGCATTTCTCGGATCCTCCAAGGTCTTCCGTGTTCCCCCGATATCACCGAGAACACCGCTGTTGAACAGAGTGTTTTTAAGAAAGCCCTTCTAGAAGTCGACCTCTCCAATGTCGATATCAAGGACAAACAGATCCTCGAAGCGCTGAACCTTCGTGATCTCGAGGCCAAATTTACTGAGGAGAGTACCGCTGACATCGACCGACGACGACAAGAGGCACACGCTAAGGTGCTGGCAGCCCTTGCTACTAGCAAAGCTGCACAAGAGATGCTCAAAGTCCTCATCAACAAACAGCAGCAAAAGAAGCACGAAGCCGATCGGGCGCTCCATAAGACCAAGGCTGATGCTGTCTCTCTTGATCGGATGTATCATGCGCGACAGAAGTATAAGAAACAACAGGAGACAGCGCGCCAGAAGCGAGCAGTTGAAGAGAAGAGGAATCGACTGGAAGAGGAGCTGAAGAAGGCGGTGGAGGACTGTGATGAGAAAGCGGACAATCATGAGGGTGCTCTGTGGGAGTATGATGATTCTATGGTTGCTGTGGGCGGTGCGAACAAGGACGATTGGGAGGATCACATGATGGGGCTGGAGGAACTCAAGAGTAGTGAGTAAGCGGATGGCGTGACGGCGTTGGGATATGGATGAAGCTTGGTGATTCATTGTTGGATTACGACAAAATAAACATATGTAATGTTCATAATGTTAGTACGCGGATTATGTCAGGGCGTCAGAACATGAGACAAGCTCTGTATATGTTATCTAAATAGTCTCAACTGGAAGGCATGCTTCTTTCAGTCAAAAGTCAATACGTGGTTTAGTCACTGATCAATTTCCCTTTCGTCTTTTTTGGTAATTGCATTTGTTAGTTCCTTAGATGTACATTTCACTGTTCCTACTACCAGACATTTTTTGTTTGTAGTAATGTTCAGAGTCCCCCATCGTTGCGTGAAAAAGAAAGCCTGGTTTGTTTTCGCCCTCAAGCACGAGACAATTTCCTTGTTGGAGATTACCTGAGTGAAGATAATATTCAATAAAGCTTACGAGCCATGTGTCCGTCTCAAATCGCCATGTTCGCGCCTGTTCTGAGTTTTGGCTTCGCAAAGTAACGAGTCCATTAAACAGAGAGCTCCCCCAGATCGATGCTCAGAGGGATAGTTAAGTATAAAAATGGAGTTATGCGTCTTCGTGAAAGACTGCCCTGACAGCAAATTACTAACAATGCATATTCGCAGCATCACTGCCAACTGTTTACACCTATCAGCTACTTCCAACCCTCCCTTGATTAATCAACATGCCTAGAAAGACATCATAGCACTCACCGCAAACAGATGGTGATTTCAAACGGCAGCTCGATCGGGCTCTCGGCCTGACAGAAAATTACCTTAGAGAATTAACCAACCGCCTGGATCTTAATTCACCCTTCTTCGATGCTTGTGAGTATTTATCGGATAATGACTCTGATAATGGCAGAGATCAGATCACGTCGGATCAAATGCAGCCACCAGGCAAAACTCCGTATGAACTCGGACATCTTGCTCGACAATTCCCTTATGTTTTCAGACTGATACAAGCCAAGGATCCGAATCTCCATGCGAATATCATCCAGTGGATGCAATGCTTCAGTGTTGATTCTGGGTTCATCCATCGGCTGACCTATTTGGGTAACTGTGGTGAAAAATGGTTCGGCCCCCCAAAGGAATGGAACATGGAAAAGGTCTTGTTGTGGCTTTCGGACATCTTATCTGAGTTCTACGAGGCATCTATATCGAGCGAGGTACCGGAGGCTCTTCGGCAAAACGAAACGGCCCTTCATAACCCCGCGATCGCTGGAATCGATGCCTCTAGGGCCGGTGAACGTCGGGAAGGGATCCAAGAATATCAGGGCCTAGATGGGCGCGTTTGGGAGCTAGAAAATACCAGCGATCGGACTGAAGCAATCTATGCCGATGTCATTGTGCTTTCGCCAGGTCCTTATTCCCCAGAGCCGACCGTGGCAGAACTTCCTGCCAATAACGAACCCTGGCGATCCGTTCGCGCGCCGTACTAAGCGAGCAGTGGAATTTTAAGGAGCCGGGATTGTTTATGTTGACCGTCTGGGGTCTAAGATTGGAAACGCTGAGCGGTGCTATTGGAGAAAGTAATGAAGGGATTGCTGGTGAGCATCGGATGCAGGTCACTTGGGCGCCCCATGGAGCCAAGGTTAGGCCGCTGGACGGCTAAGTTGAAGCCTAGGGTGGTAACCTTACTTTTAGCTTCATGAATCGGTAGTGTAGTTTTCGAAATGGATCTAGAAAGGTTTCCCCTTGTAGCTAAATTGAATTTGTATTATAGGTGCATAAGAAACTTCGATTGTTTCTGAACAATGACTAAGTTAGAATGAATTTATTACATGCGAGATGTAGCGGAATTCATCAGATGCATCTTATTTCGAGTGAATCGTCTTGACGATTATCGAGTCTACTAAACCATACACCGGTCTGGTACTGTCGATCCGCTTCCCGGAGTCCGGATGCCTCCAGACAGATGAGACGTATCGAAGTAGTCATCATAACCAGCTTGAATGTATTTTGTAGGACCGAAGCTTGACGCATTCAAGGCTCATTTTAACGTTTTAGAGAGGCTAGTTGGCTAACTCGCTGCGATCGTCGGCGGCATTTTTGTGGGCTGAGATTGCAGTGAAGCTACAGTGGTCATCTGGATACAGCAACCACCACGCTCCCCAAATGGTAACCAATAAGCCCTTACTACATTTTATTTGGCTGAGACACCGTGTCGATAATCTGCAAGCGATGTGTGGCTTGATGACATTTGCAGATGCTGAAATTGTAGTAAAGAAGTGGCCGCATATTCAGATCCGACCCGCAGGCAAAGAGACCTTGAGCCCTGAAAATTAATAAAAAATACATACTTCTATATTATAAGGGTCATAATGGTCATAATGGTTATGGGAAACCCCTTAAGGCTGTGTCTCGCGCCAAATAGTTAGAGCTTTGAATATTACTAAGAAGCCCTTGCTAAAATACATAAATAGCTTCTTATCTAACGCCTCCTCTGAGTAAATGGCTGCTTGTTTTGTAAAAAGAGCATTATTGAGGTTTAGTCTAGTTAGTGTATGTGAAATTCTTGGAGGAGGTTGGGCTGGCAAGTCGGTGTGCGCTGAAGCGATAGGGCTGAGGGCTCATGAGCGTCAACTTCCTGGGTGGTTCTCAACTCACTATGAAAAAGACCGAAGAAGAATACAAATTAAGAAGGTGACGAAACGACCAACGCTCTAGATGACCTATCAAAGCTAGACTCCTGGTGCTAGTTTAAAAACCTTTCATTTGCCCTTTCATCACTACAGTAGACATCGCACATCCTCCTCAACACAACATGCCCCATGTGAACATGAAGTCCATATCTACTCTGACTCACTGGGCTGCGTCCAGGCCAAAGAGTACCCAGCACAATATTCCAATCAGACTTCTCATAGACAGATCCATTCACCAGGCGTGGTAATCCGTCAAAGTAGTCGTTTCCCCTTAGATGGTGTGTCGACGCTGGTCATCAGCTGAGAGGATACCAAGCCTTTCAGATCCGCCATCATCGACGACCGTTTCTCCATCGCCATCGCTCTTTTTGTGGACGTTGGCTGAGGGAGAGTAAACTTCGGGCTCTGCCCACCGCATGGCGCCGTCTTCGGTGGTGACTGTGTAGATTGATGGGTCGATCTTGCGTACGCCGGCGGCATGGAGATTAAGGACCTCCTCGGGGACCTGGGCCGAAGGGTCGGCGGCTGAAATGCACGAGGCCAGAAACATAATGTCAATTCCTTCGGCGTTGATATTTTCGTCGTGCATGCCACGGTTCCTGATGCTAGGCAGGGACTGATTGCTGGAATGTCCTGGCTGGACATAGTGCTGAGGGTGGCCATGGATGGGTTGAGGGTATCTGGAGGTGGTGTATCCTCCCACCGTGGGTCCAACAGCACACCAAGTAAGATGATCAATAAAATGCCACTGAGCATGATGGGAAGACGAGTTGAGAAGATCCATGTTTCCAGGCTGCACCGCATAATGAATCTCCCAGGGCGAGCGCTCGTCGTGGCGACGAGTTCCACGGATGCAAGTCCCTGGGGCGGCATACTCCGAACATGGGGGTGGATAGTCGTAGTCGTAGAGAGACCGTGAGGCCTCGTTCGCGCTCCATGCCGGAACCTCGTTGAAGGAAGATTTGTGAAGACGCATGGCAAGGTTGTCTATATCATGAGACAGATTCTGCATGGCGGCCGCAGGGATCGGTGGGTAGAGGTTGGCCGGGAGTTGTTGCTGTGTTGGTAGCAGGGGAGGGTGGACCGGGGCCAGAGGGTTATGAGAACCTGAGTCCATTAGTAGGGTACGTTGCATACTTTGAGTTAGCTCACCATCACCAGATGTCACCCACTCCCAGTTCGAGAGATGAGAGTGAAATCCGGGGGAGTACATGATGTCGCGATGGGTTCAAAAGCGAGACGGTGTTGTTAACGTGATGACGAATCAAGATGAGTGTAAATATCTATTTTAGGGGAGGCGTAAGTTTATGAGAGAACAAGGATGTGCCCAGAGTATTCGTTCAGTTATGACGCGAGGGTTTGCTACACTGTAGCTATCATCCCCAACACGCTGCGACTGCCATTGACAGTGAAGAACTAAACAGCTTTGAGAAAGTGGCAGTTGGAAATAAGTGAATCGGTAGCTGTGATTATGTTCTGGTGACTTTGTTGCGACTGTGAAGATGGGTGAACACACTGACCGCTCATATGATGGCTCTTGGGTGAATAGAGGTTCGCGTTCAAATCATGGCTTCATGCACGGTTTTGCCCGCAATCTCAGTGCCCCGCTATCCTGTCTGGCAAAGGCCTCTCTGTCATGACACTGTAAGTGATTATGACCATCATAGCGTACAAATCGGAACTCTTTCAATCCAGATCCCTTTCGGAACAAGACATATCATATGAGACTAGATTTTTGCACATCTGGACTCAATTAGTAAGGGAAAGGTCTCAGACATGAAGTAGAGAGTGCCAAGCCGAGCTTTGTGGACGTTGTAGCAATGTTGGATTGACATAATGAGTTCTCCACCGAACAAGCAACTGTCGAAAGAAACGTGTTTTCAATGCTGGACTCGGGCGTTTCCAAGCTGGCGGATATGAAACATATTCCACCAGGAAAAAACCGAGAATTCATCTTTTTGGTGCTAGTAGCTTTTCCCGAACAGTTCTCGCGGTGTTTTGACGATGGCTGCCCGACTGCTGGTATTCATCGAGAACAGTGGATGAACGCATGTTCCGCCGCTGCCACTGTCAACCGACTGTTAGGGCTAACGGCATACTACAACTATGACAATAGAACAGAGGTCTCGCACAACTTGACTACAAATTTCGACCTTCGTCCTTCTTTCATCCATCCATCAACAACCTCAACTCTCTCAACCACTGAACCACAAGCACCCTTTGCAGTCATCTGCAACGACAACATCAATACCTTGCACTCTACACTCTACACCATTAAATTATCCTCAAAATGTCAGAGAAACTCACTCAGTCGACTTCCGCCTCTATCCCCGACGGCGAATTCACCCGTCTTGGCGATCTTGAGTTAAACAGCTTCCTCGAGCTGACTGCTCCTATTCCCGCCGGGGGATCGTCCTCTCAAGACAACAACCGCACCACTGATCGCAGCGTCCGTGAGGCCAACACTTCGGCCACGCCGGCTGGTCCTATCGAGCAATCCACGGAGGCCACTGACAAGAATGAAGAGAACAAGAAACTACGAGCTCAAATTCAAGCCCTTCAAGATCTATTAAAGATTGAAGAAGACAGGAACGATCGCTTGGAAGACATAGAATATGAAGACAAACTGAATGTCCTTGCAAAGAAAGCGGCGATCTCGAGTCTCGAGGCTCGATACGCGGGCCTATACCACCACAACAAGAGGCTTCAGAACGAGGTAGCGGGACTAAAGAGAGACCTCAGTGTCGCCAACCTAAAGATGAGGCAGGAATATCCTCTGCTTACCACCTACCACCTTTCCAAGCTCCGAAAGGACTTCGAAGCTTGGAAAGTCGAAAGCAATCGGAGGATTGCTATGATGTGCCTCGACAACGCGGATCCGAAAAGGGACCCAAATGTTGACAGCAAGTATGCTGAGGACAGTCATCGGTGGCTCATTCCCCAAATCCGACGCCATGCGAATTTGGTCGTGGACCTTCGTAAGGGAAACTTGATTCTCCAGAACCATATCCACATGCTTCGTGAGTCGAAGGAAGACATCTTGGCGGACCTTGAGATCGCCCGCCTTGAGGCTTTCATTGAGCAACGAAAGGAGTTCATCACAGAGCTTCAGAAGGAAATGGATCAGATTGAGAACGATATCAATAGCGAGGACGAGGATGATGGAGATGTCGTCCTTTTGACCGTCTAGGGTGGATACCAGAATGAGATCTGATGGAAGAAGGAGAGTCGAAGATGCTAGCGGACTTGTAGGACGGAACTTGAAATGGTTGAGAGCTTGGGATTGTTGATGGAACAGGAATTTTTGATAGACTGGGAAAGAATGGCAGGGATAACGGTGGAAGTCTGGAAGTCTGGAGACAGAATATGAGGTAGATTAGCAAGACTTTGAATGAACTTGGAAGTTTATTCAAGACATAGGTGCTTATAATGTGCTCTCGCCGAAGCTGTGATGGCGACATTCTGCAAACTGTTGCAAGTTCGTCACGCTTCTTAAGATTGCCAAATGTCTTAAGATCATTAGTCCAGTTAAGGTAGTCAAACGTTCTGGTTTCACGAGTCTAGATACTGCGAATTTATGTAGAGAATCTCGTCTATATCTTCAAGCAGGTTATTGCAATACGTGTCGTGATAACTGACGGCTTATCTTAGCTAGGAGAAGATTCATTACATATTGAAATTCCCCAACCTTTGTGACGCACTTTGTCACTCAATCTGGACGAGAGTGCTTGAGAGCGAAGTGTTTTGTAGTCCTGGGGAAGTATATGCAGAGGGGGGCTTTCGGTACAAGAGAAAAGATGGCTCTGGATCGCAATATCGGCAGTGAGGCTGCCTCATGACGAGGTTCAAATTGGATACCAGTGAAATCGCAGCAGAACTTCACAATTGGTAGGTTCCATGTTTACCAAACAAGACAAATGGAGATTAGATGGAAGCAATCAATGGATGGCGCGCAGTTGCACGAGACCTCGCAAACAAAGAAACCGACATTCCAAGTTGTCAATAATAATCATATCATACGCCGCTGTCCTCACTGAATGCAATACCTATTCGCAGTCCCTCTACAGTTTTCTCCTCTTTCCAAGCGCACTACGTCGTGTCACAGTCCTGACCTACATATACAGAAGTGATAGTCTCTCAGAAATATCTCTTTTTGTATTTTGCCGTGTATCTCTCTTCAATCACACTCACAAACCAATCTTGCATCCTAAATCTTCCAATTTCTAATCCCAGTAATTTCGACAACGAAGAGATGTCCTGTTTCTATTGTAAAGACTTACCAGCGGCTGGGCCGGACACAATGTAGCAATCAACTACTTCCTCCAACACTTCCCTCCTACTTTTCCCCAACTAAGCTTGCTTACTGTGAATATCATCAACCTGCGGGTTCAAAAACACAGATCCAATCTCATTCCAGATGAGAATAGCCTCATTGGCACGCTCCTTTTCCTCTTTGGTCGATGAGTTACCCTGCAAGATCACATAGTACTCCAAAATCTTAATGTGGGCCTCTATGATGATGGGGATCTTTGATTCACAGTCGTCCTTCGGGTTGTAGGCGATGTTAAGAATGTTAAAGAGCTCAGAGGGTAGGTTATCAAATTGTTTGTCGAAGAGGGAGATACGATCGCAAATCCGGGTCTTGTGGTCTGCGCGATTCTCACTAGAGCGTGAGCTAAGGGGGCAAACATCCATCCTGTGACGACTGTTCGTATGGGCTGAGGCAGATTCGGAAAGGCAAAGAGCCACGATAGCGGCGTCGACAGTGGTAGTGAACTGCATTTTTCAAATAGCTCTTTCGAAGGTGTTGGTTATTGGCTTTGTTGCTCCTGGTGTCTAGGATGTTGTCAGTGGAAGGGTTTTTTGGTCAGATGGGATAGTGGAAAGATGGTTTGGATGATGAGAATGGTTGAGGGATGAGACTCATTTAAATAGAAAATTTGAGAATCCTGTTCAGCCGTGTGAAGGGCGGGGGATCGAGCAAAGCAGTGTTCTGTTCCGGCCACTGCAGAACAAGCTTCATACTTCACATGCGCAAGTTACATTCGCTGGGCCTGTCCACTAAGCTGTCGCTGGTTTTGAATCCACCAGAACCCGACGCTCTTCCTTTATCCGTTTTGGAAGAGTCATTCTGCACCTTTGGCAATACCTTCCTTTGTTTCGTTGTTTTGACTAAGTGCTACCGAAAGAGGACTCAAACACTATAGCACGAAAGCAGCTGGCCGATGCAATCAACACTCTCGTGCTCAACTTCACCACCCAAACTAAGCAAAGGTATCTTACTTCCACCTAAGTTTCCTCATTCAATCATGTCTAATCCTCGACTTGTACTAGTTTATGACCCTGAAGCTGCAATTGATCATCAGACCAAGAATCAGAAGGCGAAAGCTCCAGAGCCATTTACACCGACCAAGGTCTCCCGAAAAGTAACAGACGACACTGGTCCTCGCATTACACTCCTCTATGGTCTTGAAGCTGGCTTTCTAGGCTATGGCAGTCAGGGGGTCAAAGGCCGAGGGATCAAAAGTCTCCTTAAGGAAGCTCTTGTCTTCGTCTCCCTACACTAGAAAAGGCGTGGCTCCCGGTCTCAACTACTTTGACCATTCTTATGGCTCCTGGTCCTACCTTCTATCAGGACCAGCCAAAGCGATCAGCATAGAGTTGGAGTCAAAGGCAGTCGGAATATACAACAAAATAGCATATGTCAACAGAGTGCAGGTTTCATCAATTCGGATCCAAGTGAATAAATTGGTCACGAAAATTTTGAATGCGCTAAAAACCGACATGGGAAGACATAATTCAATTTTGGATGTCTCTCATAAGATCAGAGTTATCAAGGCCCATCATTAATTCATTAGCTATGCTCTAGCGGAAATTATTGCGAGACATCATACACCCAAGTATGCTATAGCGCCTGAAAATTTCGAACTATATATACGAGAGTCATGATCATCAACTGCCTGCTCAGTGTATAGAAGAGGGTTACAATCATAACTTGGTCAGATCTGAAAGCGATTGCTATAAGTGGTTAAATATAGCTTTTATGGTATGGAAGAAAGTGTTGTTTACTAGTTTGCAGAGCTCAAAGCTTGGTTTGCCTACTGGCGGTAAATAGAAAGAATTCCCGCCAGCTTGGGGTGACTTCGTATTGAACCCCAGGTATGTTTGCGTTGACATATAGGGTTCATGCAAGAATGTAATCTTTTGTTACCGCCTTTCAGTTCAAGGGAATGTCCATTTACAGATACTTCAAGTACGTTTTGAGAATGAATAAGGTTGACTAGTAGGCTTCAGTAGACTGTGTACTGAGTCGTTACTCATTGACTATTTATTCATAATGCGAAATATACAACTAAACAAAAGACTATGCTATATATAACGGAGCGGTGGCTGGCAGAATGACTGCCTGTAGATACATTCATCTCGACTCCAATTACCGTTATCGATGATCACCTGAAATACCGGAAATAAGAAGAAGAGGAAGAACAAAAGCCCCCAAAAAGCGCCGATGAAACACAAGACATCCTTCGGCTTTGGTTTTGAGAGATTGTAACCCCTTTTCTCAAGGTAAGGGGGAAATAACCAAACTGAGTGGAAGAAAGGCAAGACAACTTCCGCATTTCGTCTCGCGACATCGTAAATGATGTTGATGTCGAAAGAAAGGTAGACATGGTGTATGATTCCTGCGAGACCGATCGAGATGATGATGACTAGTATAAGCCAATCATTTTCACCCCTCTCAAGGATTGAGGGCCTCCCAAACCCGCCAGTGAAACGCGGGACAAGGAATACATTTTGTCTTGCGATATCGTAGGCCCTTTTACAACCTTTGAGAGAAAGCACCCAAACTTCGTTTATGAAAGACGAGATGAGTTCTACATTTCGTCTGGTTGTATTCTGAACCCTGTTATTGATTTTGAGACAAAGGGTCGAAACTAGTTTCTTGATTCTCCTTGTGACATCTTGAACCCCTTTTTTAATGTCGAGAGAGAGGTGGACACGCGGTACTATGTCCGGAAGAATCATTAAGAGGAGGAGGAAGACTAGTATATTCCTTTCAGCCCTTAGCGGGGTTAACAGCGCCCGAATCCCGCCAATGAAAGCCGGGATAAGGAATACACATAGTCTTGCGAAATTATATGCCCTTTTCCAAAGGTTGATATCGCGAGAGAGGCTGAAATAGTACCATCTCCCGGCGACTTTGGAAACTATGTAGTCAAAGTCAAGAGAGAGACCAGCATGGTAAACCATGGCTGTAAGAGCAGCCAGATGCAAAATAGCTTGCATATACCATTTATTTTCATTCCTCTTTGACTTGTCATACAAGGGGCCATGATTGATACGCATAACTAAGAGCATGATGGCGACGATAAATTTTGGGCACATAGCGAGAGTACTGTCGATTTTGTCTTCCGTGTCTGGATCCATTGTTTACAGTGATTTGAAGCGGACTTTGTTGATAGTGAATGAATTATGTGAGTTGGGGAGTTGGTGATTTGGTTGATGGGATTAGTTGAGAAATTGAAAGGACTGGCACATATAAATTAGAATTATTCAAGTTTCAAAAGGTGGTTTACGATAATTCAACAAAGACATGCTTGGTGTACAATTTTGAAAGTTCATTGTTGGGTTTGACTGAACACAAGTGTCTAAACAAAGCGCAGTGGCTAGGCAACACGTGTTCAGTTTTGACATACGCTTCCGCGCAGGTCAAAGACACATACGTCCTCGTACCAGAAGTATGAACATACCGAGTGGACAGTAGCTAATATATCTCTGTGTACGATCTTTGGCATTCGTCTCTTCCAGTCTAGCTGGTAGGGCTCACCAGCAAAGGAACCCTTTGGCTCCAAAGATGGTTGGTCTATTGAACATTGATTCTGAACGTAACTTGGACACTGTGAAAATGGACCCATCTGAAAACTTATATAGACTTACTGCCACTGGCATTAGTTTCGTTATCTTTCCAACCACCAACACGCCTCGAACTTCAGGTAAGTTCAACCCCCCCTCATCCCATAACTCACACCATATCACTTTGCAATCTCTTCAGAAGTTTCTGGTAAGTCCAACACATCCAATAACTAGCGATTCCTTCTCGTTTTAAGACTCATCATGGCTGTAAAGTCGGAAACTGAGAAGGCTGAAGCGATGGTCTTGGCACGCCAGCGAGCCGATCAGAATGCAACGGAAGTGGTCGAAGATCACATGAGGAGACATCTTTCGATCACTGAATCACCATCCTCACCCGAGCCAGACTCTCCTCCGGACTCGGCTCTGCTTCCAGCATCTTTAGTGGCTCAGCCACCTTCACCTACACTAACTTGTGGCCGCCGGCCCAGACTGGATATTGATCCCAATCTTGAACTTTGGCTCCAGCACACTGAGACTGGAGATGTAGAAATGCCGGGTGCGCCCCCATACCCAGTCCCCCCGTCTCCATCGTCCGTACCCTATAGTCCCTCTCCGTGTGAGCCCCTAGAGAGTGAAGGCGAAAACGAGCAGGATTCGGTGAGAATCGAGTGGAAAGAAACTTCCAAGAACGCAGGAAGGCATTCTTTGGAGGTCTCGCCTACTTTGGATAGCTCGCCCACTGTCGAGGAGTCTAAGAAGGAAGTCAAAAGAGGTGAGTTTGAACCGCACCATCGCGACTATCTCACTTCCCCGCTGAAGTCAGCGCTAAAGTGTCAATGCCGTAGTCAGCTCCCTTCCGAAGAGAGACAAGCCTCTCGGGAACAGACTAAGCTCAGTTAGATTCTGAACTAATTAAATTCGCGATTCATGGAACACTGTCGTACACTTTGGCAAAGCAAGGTAAGGAATTGGATGTAGAGGTTGGAGAAAGAAAGGCAACGTGAGCAATTCTGGCACCTTGGTTCTCATCGAAAAGGATTGGAAGGAATTAAAATGCCAAGCATAGGAAGATACGGCAGGCCCCAATATAAGGGTCAAGAACAGATTGATTGTCTTAAGAAGTAGGTAGTTAAGATCAGAAATGGAATTCATTTGTGGAACTCGTATATCGTAACAGTATTTCAGCTCCATGATCCATGTGACTGACCAGGAAGCCTTTTACTCTGGCTTCCGTCCATACACAATCTTAAGTCGACAGTAGGGATGATGCTTAACCGATCTCAGCTCCCGTCGAAGCTGTGAGCAATAGACCGTAACTTCCTCTTTTGACCAACCCAACACAGTGCTCGCCATGTAAAGGACAAATCCCTCCAAGTCTTGCTCCATGGCGGCGTGCGAGAACTTGCCAATTTCTTGCATCTTGGGGTCTTTGGGCCAACTTCCAATCGGAGCCTGATGATGTGACCAGTTAACTTTGTCTCTGACCAAAACGTGATATAGGCAGGGGAGAGAAAACTTGCCTTGAAATTCCAAATATTAATATCAGTAAATCCTGCGTCTTCCATGCCTTTTCTCTGAAGATCGTCATCAAGAATAGTAAAAGTTCGACCGAGCTTCTTTCCACCTTCAATAAAGAATTTTCCCCATTCATTCATCGCACTACCTTCTTGGACAGTGCCATCGTCACTTTCCAGCATAGCCGATGCTTCAAAACTTTCGACCCAACCACCGGGCTTGCAAGCACGATATGCCTCTTGGAATAATGCTGACCAGTCGCTAATAGAACCATAGAGATACCGCATGTGGATGAAGTCGAATGTATTGGGAGAGAAAGTCCATGGCTGAGTACAGTCTTCGATTTCGCTGATAATTGGTAAGCTGCAGATCAAGCAGTTGAAGCGAGGTTCGCTTCCAGAAGGACGTACAACTTAACGTTTGGCGGGACCCAGCTTGGTTGGATCGGAGATATGTCGGTGCCGATCACTTCGGCTTCGGCGTGTTCATCCGCAAAGTCACTAGTGAGGAGTCAGTGCGATGCTTGCCATTTCCATAGGCTCACTTACATTGCCCAGATCCCTATAACAGAAGGTGTCAGCGTTCGGTCTGGTTCAATAGTAGATTCGTACCTGTTCCAGTGCCTACGTCGAGGACAGACTTGACATCGTTACTGCTGTCGCGTTGGGAGATGGGCGAAGGACATACCTTGATATCGTCCTTCACTGGCGCCAAATGAAGTTTTCCGTCGAGTGATAGAAGCAGGAAGTGATGACTGAGACGGGTCAGATTTTGTTGGGAATGCATTCTTCCATTCTTACATGATATCCATGGCCTCGTTCTGTTGCGCATCGTTGGACGCCCTTGCGATATCGAAGATCAGCTTCGTTTCGCCAAGGATATGAGAGAACTCACCAGTACTCAGCATTCCCTCTTTCTGAGTGATAAGTCCTGCCTTTAATAGTTCTGTAGTTCAGAATACTGGATGTCATCGAAGCAGTCGAAGACTCGACATCATTTCCAAGCGAGGAGTCAGAATCTTCATCGTCCTGAACATTCTATCCGAACAAATAAGTTCATAGTCTCAAGGCAGGATTGCAAACTTACTTCGGTTAGCGCAGCCCAATGCTCAGCATCATGGAGTCCAGCACTTCCTGGCTCTCCAGAAGGTGATCTTGGAGACCGTTTCGGGGAAGTCGCTTTGTCGCTCATCATGAACGTCTTAATGATGAGAACTAGCTGTGTTTTGGTAAAGCGCGATTTTAGTAGTTTTTAGTTTAAGACGCTTGCGGGGTAATCGTCTCGGATAATTTACGTTGCATCAACGCATTCAGGGAAGATCAGTGCCTAGAGTTGTGGAACGGCATGGGTGCTGACATATATGACAGGGTATGCTGAACCCTTCGTTTGGAGTGCATGATCCGAATTACGATTGAAACGACCAGCTTCTCTAGCATTCTCTGATTTCTATCTCAACTGATTCTTCTTTGCCAGTCTTTGTGATAGTTCTCAGTTCTAGTTAAGTTGACGCTGTCTGAGGGCGCGCCAAGACCGCACAGTTGTTAGTCAGCTTACCCTACAGCATATTATCTATATGTTTTTGTTACAGGAAATCATACTCTCCTAAACCCTCTTTAATATAATCCTCTAGATAATACATTACGTAGGCCGCAAGATGCTGAAGTTATAGAAAACGAAGTTCTTTACTGAATTATATGTTATGGTGTAGAAAGAAACCTAACAGCTTTTCATACATCTGGAAACAGCTGTGATTTTAGTTCGCCATCACCTCTGATCGTTAGTTAGTGAGTTGATCCTTGTATTGTAAGCGAAATTTAAAACTCAGCTCAGTCGAGGCACGAATAAATTTATATGTCTCGTGTTATCTGACACTTTCAGAGAAACCCTTATGAACAAGGAGGCGTCCAAGGGAACACTGTAGAAACACTGCACTTATCGCCAGCTTCTTGTCAGAATAAGGTCCACGATAGAGACCGGAGTTCCACCAGTACAAAATGGCTTCATGGTCTAGTGGTATGATTCGTGCTTTGGGATCCCCAAATCTGCACGAGGCCCCGGGTTCAAACCCCGGTGGAGCCCTCCTTTTTGGACTTCATCGTGGTTTTTACCATTATAGAGAATGCGACATGTCTGATACTTGTCGACTAGATGGGCTTTCTACCGACCCACTCAAGAAACCGACTCTCCGAAATGGCAGCTCGTCAGACCAAGAAATGTGAGTAACCAACCTTGAGAAGTAACAACCCTGCTGGATAAGCCAACATTCAGCGCCCTCAAAGCAATGGAGGAACGTCAAACAGGCCAGATATCCTTGCAGGTTGGCCATAGATCAGATGCAGCTCAAGGGGGTTATATTTTAGGTAAAACCAACTGGCTACCAATTCGCCAACGAGTGAAAAGTGAAAATCATAACCTAAGACCTACAGGGGTTTCTATTCACGGACGGCTCGAAACAGCCTTAGGACAGTCCCCGGACCCAGGATCTGGGTAGCTTGGCTTATTGGGATAGCACTGAAACTTCGGCGTGGCTGTTTTTGCAAGCGCCCGAAAAAAGCACGGTGGCTTGGGTAGCGCGTTCAAATACGGGATATTTCCCGCGTGGCTTCCTCGCTTACTATTGACTTCAAACTGAGGCTGAGAACAATATGAAGACGGGACGTTTTATCACATTTTAGTCAGAATAGTCACATTTAGTATGAAAGGGATATGACTGAGTTCGCGGAAAGAGCGGCACCTATAGTCCTGCATTGGACTTTTTATGTCCTGTTTTCCATGTTTTTCATTTGGGACGCCCTGATCCCTCAGCCGGCGTAACACATAACTTGTTTAAGATGATAGCCGTTTGACGCCAAGCCTTAGGCCCTGAAGTGGAACACACAAATGTTCCTGTGGTCGTGAGTCCAAATACGGGCCCATTTGATATAGATCATATTTATTGCTCACCATGCTCAACAAGAAAAAGCTACGTCAAAGTGACCGGCCATCCTAGTGTGTTTCCTGGACACTTCTCCTCTAACCCACGTGCTGCCAGTTTTCATCTTTCTTTTCTCCCATAAACGATTCCTCCCATGCTCGGGTGACTGCTGAAGTTGTGAGTTGTATGTATGCTATCCCCGTCTAGATACCCATCCCAATCATCGTTAACATAACTGTGCAACAGTTCATCGCACCAAAGGACTGAGAAAATGTCCCCGAGAGGCAATTCTACCGTCACACCACAACCATCGACACCGTCCAATCAGGCCACGCCAACTCCCGCGGCTTCCCTCCGTGGCTCGAAGGCCCAGAGAATCCAACCTCGTAGAGGGGTCAGAGGACGCCGCCGAGGTACCACCAACGCAAACACCAGAAGTAATCTCGCTACATCTCACCGTCGTTCTGGCGGAGAGAATAGCGTCGACCAATGGTCTATCCATCGTTCAAGAATCCAAACCGCGGACGCGGAGCGACGAGCTGAACTACGCCGTAAGCTTCTCTCGTCAATGCAGGATCTGCGGAACTCTATAAGTGATCCAACTACTCTCATGCAGTCTTATCCGGCGCCTGAGCCTTGGATAAGCCGCGTTGAGTGGGGTGAATCCTTGGCTTTTGACCACCTGGGCCATGCGGGCTTGGAAGACAGAATGAGAGCCATGTGCGTTGAGCCCAGCGACCAACAACGACTCGCACCTTACAATCCGTTTCCTCCTTGCCTTTGGACTCTACCTTCACTTGATCGGATGGGACTTGTGCCTCCCAGAGGACAGATGAATGGATTCGACGGCAACCGTCTGGCAACTGGGGCTCAAGAGGCAGGACAGAGATTTGTGCATCTTGGGATGTATGGAAACTAGTAAACGCATGGTTGAATATCCCTTGGAAAGGCTATGCTAATATTCATAGTCTTAGATAAAGATTGTCGAAGATTTTGGAGGCCATTAGATTGAAGTGTAAATAACAATCCTTCTAATATGAGACAGTGCGTGTAATGTTTGTTGCATTAGTACAAATTCTGCTTTTATCTCAGGGTCTACGCCGTGTCTGTGGCGGGCTTGGTTGTTCTTATCAATGTTGGGTGAACGTCGAACAGCACCCGCCGGTCTCCCCTTGTTGCGTCCCGAATGCCTGTACCACTTCATCCTTCAGTTTATTTAGTCACTTACTACTATTCGTTCCAGGAGGTCAAAACGGCAAAAAACATACAACAGCGGGGATTCGCTGGTCGTCACCGACCCAACTACTGATCCGCCCCTCACTGGCTTGACTATGGGAGAGCGGACGGGATCCCGTATTTTCCAGTGGGTATGGTCGTATGTGACAATAATAGCTGAGTCTTTGATACATGAATGCAAATTGCGCGACACCAATTAAAAGGGGCCTTTCATAATACAATATCCTCAGACGTATGATTTCGAATCATATGCCTTGAGGTTAGAAATCGAGATTACAATTAATCTGCAGTTAAGCATAGGAGTTACATGAAGTTTACAGGGTTATGGGCACTGATTCTGCTGTTTAGGAAATCAAAATCTATATGAGCAAGCTTAGCTAAAGTCAAACAAGTCGTCAGATTCTTATATGTATCCTGTTCCTACCTATCCTACCTTTCTCTATATCACTGTGCCCTATTTCTGGCAGGCAAGCAATGTAAGAAGCCGACCATACTTATCCATCCACTTGAACAGGGGATTGCCGACAATATTCTTCTCAATCAGACGCCAGTTGACAACCACATAGCCCGCACGCTCCACAAGCCCAAAGTCCGGCTTCAAGGCGTTATACATAGAACAGGGCGAACAAGTGATACGTTTGTCAGGAGCCTCTTGATCGTCAAACATGTTACACAGTGCATATGGCTTCTTATAGTTGTCAGCTTCTGCGTCGCCCTTGGCAGCAAACTCAGACGTGACACATACAAGCTGCAACTCGACTGTATCTTCCTCCGCCGTGGGACGGTCGTTACCAGCTAGCCTCCAGTGGTTACACTGGCGTCCAGCAGGACACTCATCCGCCTTAACATGTTGAAGGACCAACGCGTGAAAGACGGTTTTACCAAACCAGAATGAAGTGTAGACATGCCAAGCGCGGATGAGGAAGGCCCTGGAAAATGCTCGTCCTGAGATTTCAGGCTGATCACGCTCCAGAGTAAACCTCGAATCGAGGCCGAGGTCCTCAAGAACATCATCGGTTCTATCCCCGGGAATCAGGACAGAGGCTTTACTAGGAGCTGACTGATCTTCAGCCATCCGGGGCTCTCTAGTTGCCACTTTGATTGAAGAGATGGTAGAACTGGTATCTGACAAGTCTTCCATCTGAGTAGCCACGCAAAAGTCAAGTTGCGTCATGATGCTGGTGGAAGGGCCGTAGCGAGTGGTGAAGTATAATCCCTAGGCAAGGGTGAAGTAATTGATCAGATCGACTGATTCTTGGTACTAGATCTGTAATGGAAGTTAGCTTTTCAATTTCAGCTGTAGTGTTTGGGTTCGGTGCGCTGGTGTGCAAGCTTAGTTCTGCCCCCAAAAGGTGGCAACCTGGTTTCTTTTGTAGATGAACTTCTTACTTTTGGGTCCATGCATACCCAGACTTGAGCCAATATTAAATTGACGCCCTGTTCTGAGGTATGACTCAACTATCGCATCTTTGCTCTGAACAAAGCTCAGGCTGACGGCCTAATGTCAGCTGAGAAAAGAAACACTCGTTGTAAGCAGTATCTACTGTTCCCATTTTTAAAAGGTTGACTTTAATCTAAGTTATTCTTGATTGATAGTATGAACTATTAAAGGACAATATTCTGCAATAAAGGTTCTTTGTCCAGTGCCTGATATTCACTAGATGTTTGTTCTAACATGAAGGAATCGAGCATCGCACAGTAACTAATCCAATAGCCCATTGTCCTTTCAAGATTGAACAATTTTGAGGTTTTATTCAGGCTAAAACCTGTAATCATGATTATTCATTCAACGGATATCTTCCCATTGTGTCCAGACAACGAAAGTCTGCTTGTTCTGAAATTGAACATTTGATGATGAACAATCTGCATGAAGTGTGGGCTAAAGGGAAGAAACGAGTATAAATCAACTCCGCCTCCGCGAGTACAACCAGCATCTTAGCACATACAGAACTCCTCTCATATCATCAAAACTCAGCTCTAACAAATCACCTCGAAAAAAATCACGCTTTCCAAGTCAATCACAAAGTTACCCAAAAGCAAACAGTACTCACAAACATCAACATGGGGTCATTTGAAGCAATGGAAGGACTTCAGTCTAACATTGACGCCGTCTTGGCCGAAAACGCCACACAAAAATCCCAGATTGCCGCCCAGAATCGCCAAATCGCCGAATTGCGCCATGATAGGGCATTTTCACAATATAGTGACGCTGCCAGCAGAATTCAGGGCCGGGAACAATCTGTCACCGACGAATCTGAGAAAGTCGATGGCTCAGTCAGTCAACCACGTCCCTCCAAGCTGTCTTTGGTTGACGCCCCCGCTGACGCGCCCACGGCATGGCCTTGGTTTGATTCTCGATTCGACGAGGATCGATGGAAGGTCGAAAAGCCTACTGAAATGACTTGGTCTCAGGATTTCCTTTGCTTCGCTTTCGCATGTCTCGATGGGTTTTGTGAGGAAGTATATCCATCTATGCTTCTGTTTTCTATCTACATCCTTCGGCACTCTAACGCCGCAGAGTGTCCCATCCAAGATCACTGCGACCACTGGGAAGTTATCGTTGTTGATGATGCTTTCCAAAAGCAAGAGGGAAGCGTGGACCTGGAAGTCCTCTGCATCAATCCTCGATTGATCTCCAGGCGCGTCATGGATGCGTTTGGTCCGTTTCCGTTGACTACTGAGCAAGAAACTATCACTTGCCAGCCCACCAAGCTCTACAACTATTTGAAGCCAAACTTTGGAGTCTTGGGCACGGAAGAAGCAAATGTTGCTGCCTTCCGAGTTTTAGGCCGTGACAGCGACACCAAAGTCGAACACTGGATGGACAAATATGGAAGACCTATTTTGAAGTACCCAAACGAGATGACCGCGGAGACCTTTCATGACCTATTCCATGTCATGTGGGAAGACATAACGGATTGCTGAATGAGAAAAGATATCAGATGAGCTGGATCTCATTTCAAGTTGAAGAAAGATAAAAAAGACTCGGCGAGTGGAAGAGGGGATGGTGTATCTGGGTATTAGATAAGCTTTTCCCTCCATTCATGACCTTAATGCATCGTGTGACTTTGTGCCGTGACTATATTAATAAACCCGCTCGTCAAGTTCGTCCGCCCCGGACAGAAGAATATCACATACCTCTTTTCGTTAATGGTCTGTTCTTTCTAACTCTAGATATGTTTCTCATTCCAGTGACAACTAATAGACATAGCTTTCTGCTTTACTGTAGGAGATAGTTCACCCCGAGCAACCATATATCTACGAGCCGCAGAAAAGTGAAGATGTAATATTAATCAATACTTATGTATCGAAACGTGGTTGTTTGACCTTCATGTAGAATGGGCATATGCCCTGGCAATGCTGTCTTTACGAGTGATCGATATCCGAGTCACGGAACAACTCAGCGTCGTGCCCCTCTTCGCTTTTGTATGAGCTGTCGTCCGATAACTAGCAATGATGTTACCCAATTGGACATGGAATAACTGGTGAGTATGGAGAGTTAGAATCCGTTTGCCTTCCTGGTTTCCTCAATAGACTCTGCTCCGAGCTTTCTAAAAAGGTGCTTATGTTCATTGACAAAAGTGATAGTCCCCAGGGGAAAATAGATGTTTGTGCCTGGAACAATGTCTTGGCCTTGCATGGATACGAAGGGACCAATAACGATGTCCCCATCATCGACTCTGCAATGAAAAACATGGAAGCTGAACTCATGGCAATGGAAGCTGACATCAAACCTTATCTCGATTACATGCAGCTCCTTGAAGAGCCATCGGAAGACACAGCCAGCTTTCTGGCAAGAGTTGGACAAGCTGATGTGGTTAATACCAACCAAAGCCAACTGGGCAGCAATGGTGACCCTGCTTGGGGAATTATCACGGACAGTGCTCAGGGAGACGTTGGACTGGGTGGTCACCCACGTATATCCGATGCATCCATTAACGTTCAAGCTGACGCTCCCACTAGGTTTCCTTTCTTTGACAACCGGTTCAAGGAAGCAAAAGATTTGACACATGTGCTTAAAACTCATGTCCTTCGCCATTCTGACGCGGAGCAATGCCGCCAACGAGAATACTGTCAGCACTGGAAGTGGGTCACTGACAAAGACGCCCAGGTTAACCGCGAATGAACCCTTGAAATCGAGGTACTCTGCATGGAGCCACATCCATGTTTCGATGTTGGCGCGATACGCATTCAATACAAGCAGCTGGAAGTGCATGAGCACGACAAGGTCATTGCAAAGTTTGCCAGAGTGATTCGGAATGCGCAACCGCCGTACTTTGGGTTGGAGAAAAAGAATCATCCTGTCGTTGCGTATCGACTTGTTGACAACGGGAAACGAGCGCGACGTGGAGATTGGTTCGCCGGTACTAGTGAGTCCATTGTGTCTGATATCGCACAGGTATAGAGGAGACTAAGAGAGAAGGACGTGAGCTGGATCTCACCTGAAGAGTGGTGAAGGATTTGCAAGAGCGGGAGAGAAGGGAGAGCGGAATTGCTTGGATATTGACAGGTTGGATCTCAGGTGAATAAATATTGTCTCCTGTGATGAAATGTGTAAAAGCGGAGATATTTGTGATGTAAACATGTGACACTTTCTAATGCAAAGAGAAGACCTGCTTGGAGATTCTAGTAACCACGTTGACCGATTGGAGGAAAGGCGTTGATGGCGCGGCGAAGTGATCTATCTCTTGTCACGTGCTGGTCTTTTGGGAAACAATTCAATCACCAAAGGTCATGTAGAAGAAATCCAGTCTGCTGTTTGAGAAGATAGTGACAGCTCACGATTCATTTGGGTGGTACGTATACCATGATCAAAGGACTTGCTATGTCGAAATACATGTGAATGTCTACACCCAGAATCTAACTCAGTAAGGTAAAAGGTAAATTGGATTAGCGTTGTAAGTTTTACTATCCATAAATTATCAGATCACGATACCAAAGCTGCGTATGCCGGAACACTAACTGCTAAGCAGGTGTAACGTACGCTGTATACCATATTTTCAGCCCTGAACAGTCAACTTAAACAAAGAACATGTTAAGCGAATTCTTTCTTTGAAGGATGTTGTAACTAATGCAAACAGTACAGCAACATCGTTATGTTTTTTAACTTCACAAGCTACGTTTGGCATTTATAAGTATTAAATACATTTGCAAGATTCCTTATGTTCGTAACATTGCCAGCCTTCATTTTGATGTCTACATATGCCCTTTGTTATTATCGTTCACATGGCAACAAAGAGTAATCCGACAGACTATTTTCCATCCTTTCCATAGCTGTCAACTTTGCTGGTCGTATCATCGGTTAAATATTTTCAGAAGGCCAACAAATCGCTTACCAACCCCCGACTCAAATTTACCACATTTCTACTAGAATCCCAGAATATTCTACTGAGAGTTTCCGTAGGTTAATCAAGGTGCCATTTCACAATGTAATGGATCTTGACGACAGGAATCCTTGGATTGAGTCAGAAGGAGAATCCAGCGACGCCCGGCAACGTACGTCTTTACAGATTTCTGATTACCACATTGATACTGACGATATTACAGAAGATGCACAACGAAGGCTCGACGTTGTTGATCATTTGACCTCTGCAGAATTTTATGGTACGAGACAATTGTGTCTTCTTATTACCCGTCTTCTGCCTGAGGAGTCTGATCACAACCGGGTTACTGAAGACATGTCCAAATCAGAGGCGGAAGGTCTCAAGAGCCAGGAAAATCAAAAGATCTTTCTTATTCTAGTCTTATTACTAAATGTCGTGCTGATCGGTCTTCTCTACATGAGATTTGGCGGTTTCCCCTAATGTTTTAAGGTGGATATTTTGGATCACGAATACCTAGCATACATTTTTGTTAACTGGAAGTGTAGATTTCTTTTCGGATCTTAGTCTGGTAAATGGGATTTGTATGGCTCATATGGTATCAAATGTGATTCATGATCCGAATAGTTCGAGATAAGAGAATTGAAGATATTCTGCACTAATGGAAATCCTTTTCCAATCCGACTCTGAAGACAGAGTAATGACTATCAAACTTTTATCCAGATGCAAAAAGGTCCCCGGTGATACCCCGCAACCATAGTGCGAGGTGATAGGTTAAGGTGCGATCAACGTCCCTGTAGAGGCGGACAGAGAGAGATTTGGTCCGTCAGTATGGGACGTAGCGACAGGCTCGACGACCGGCTAATAACAACGTTAGCATTACCCCAAACTTGAACACAAGTGAGACTTACCCTTCTTCTTATCCTGATTCTTCTTTTCCAGCCACTCGTTGACGCGTGCTCGGCTGGCCTTGTTGACCATATACTTGGTCTCGAGAGTTGCCTCTTCCACACCATATCCTACCCACTGCACCTTGTAACGTAGTGTGGTTTCACCCAGAATCCGCAGGATGTGGTACTGGTCAAGACCAGTGACCTTCTCTCGTCCACCAAGATCTCTCCAGTAGTTCAGCACGATTTCTTCATCGACATTCTGAAGAAGAAATTCTTCGATATCGTCGCTTTTCCACTGGTCCTCGAGTGCCTTGCGCCATTTGACCGAAAGCGTCACTTTGAAGTCGTCTTCATGAACAATATGTCCAGTGATATAGCGATGAGTACCAAAGGCAAATACTGCTGGGTGGTGTAAGTGATGGACGGTTCTAGTTAGACGTGATACACTTACGACGGGCGTTTTCTTCCAGATCACGGGTGCTCTTGCGAGCGGTTTGCATGGTGGACGCCATGTTGACAGAGGATAGAGATGTCAGTGGAATAGGTCTTTTTGATTGCTAGTTTGACGCTTCTGTAAAAGCGGCGGCGAAGGTAGTTCTTCTGCAGTTGGGATAAGAGATGTTGTCGAAGATGGTAACGAAAATGCCATATCTAACCTTGGGCATCGACACCACGGCACTTGGGGGGAGCATGCCAATACTTATATTGTGCTGCAACCATTCTCGTAGGCAGTGAATGCCGAGTTGTCAGAATCGAAAATGGTGGCGTTTTCATCAAGATGAAACTACCACATTTAGGGCGTCCACTCAGTGATACCCCAACGGCATTGATGGTTGGCCACACACCTCCCCCAACATTTTTCTGTCGGTATTCCTAGAGGATTTGTAGGCCTTCCATGTCTTTTACAGGTTGATCAAGCGTGGAAAAGTCATCGCTGGCTCAGCGCCCGTTGTGAGGAAATATTTGCGAGCTAGCGTTGTTGGTGAAGGGTGTATGAGTTGGTGCATGGACAGTCAAGCTATTGATGCAAGTGAATGTCGCTAAAATAAAATTGGCACACGGCTTCTCAGCTCTGGAATAAACGCCGCATTGGGAGGTTAATCCCGAATGGGATCACCCATGGATGCCAATAGTTGACAAGTCCGAAAACTGCGTCAGGGTGACAGGTTAGCCAGGAACAGTTACTCTTGAAGTCAACCACTAATGATTGCTTGCATCGGTGAGTTGAGTGGCATAAACCATGCGAGAAACTGTTGTAAGATTACCGCATCGTTTACAAACAGGTGCCCAGCATCGCCGTTCGCTAGCACTTGATAACCCGTCCATACGCTGCGATCCTGGATTATTTGGCGGGCGGCATAACCCCATCCTTGAAACACTGTGGCTTTTTTAGCAAACAAGAACTATAATCCACGGTGCACTTCGCCACCGAAATACCAATCCTTTCCAACATCTCCATATGACACGGCACGTTGAGAGGAGCAAATAGCCTATTTGTATAAGCCACTTCCCATGGGCAATAGGAAGGCCACGTCATGGTCGAAGAAAATATTCCTACACCGCCCTTCAGTAGGATTACGAGATCTAGAGTCCTCCCCAGGCTACAGCGTGGACAGAATTGAAAGCTTGACCTCACTTCCAGATACGGCACACAGACCCGTTCAGACCCAACCTTCACAAGGGAAAAAATGAAATAATCCATCAATCCTCTCACCAGTTGGTCAGTGTACTATGTCTCACTACAATATCAACTATCAATAAAGAAACATTGCAAATTTCTTTGCACCCCGCCTGTCAAGTGAAGGAGCGAGCACAATTGGTCCACTTTTGCGCTATCATTCGTAGCCCCAATAACGCGGGATGTTCTGAGTCTCGAGCTTCAATGACAATATTGGAAATATCTCCAAATTCATGCGCTGTCGCTAGGGTGGTGCCCCAAGTGCATTTAAGAGGGGGACCCAGCCATGACAACATGATAGCTGGAGTTGGGTTCAAGGCCCGATGCAGAGCGGGATAGTCTACTAGAAATTATTTTTCTTTCTACCAAGACATCCGCATCTGAATCAAGGCTTTATCCCGTTTCCAAGTGTTGCTGTGGGTGAAGCTCATGAGATCCAGAATTAAGTTGTCTGCGAGCATGCACCCGACCCTATACATCATGATTTGGAGCAAGCAAATTATTTTAACCACTATTTTCTGTGTAAAATTACAACACAGCATCTCAAACTCTTTAGCAGCAAGCAATTCATGTTGTTAATGTGTTCGTAGCGTAGATGCCGTTAAGAATGGCCATTCGTGCTATCATACAGGGTAGCTGCCCATTGTTCAATTCTCAAACAGGAATAAGCACGGCTTCTCTCAACCAATCAGGCCGCGTGGCCTAATGGCTAAGGCGCTAGATTTCGGTCTTCAGTAACTGATCCCTCTAGAGATTCCAGGTTCGACTCCTGGCGTGGTCGATAAAGATGTCTGATGATTTTCTTTTTTCTCTTTTTGCTTATTATGGATCCGCAGATTCGCGCAGCGGGCCCAGCCAGGCCATGTTCAGACCAGGAAGCAATAAAGAGGCCACTGAGGGTGGAGATTGAGAGGGATCTTGTATTGAGATACGTGAATGAGAGATTCAGTAGACGTGGTACCTTGGATTTTAGGTGCCATGTGCGCGACAGTGCCAGACGCCGCCTTATCGACGTCTAGCCAGAGAGTCACAGTCGCTTTATGGCAACCGAGTTACACAACCAGACTGCACACACAATCCACCACTTGATCAACAATTTTTGTCTCATAATCACTTCTTCTTCTTCCTTCTCTCATCTGTCTTCCATCTGCTGATTTATCACAAGGGTTTACCGCGTTCAAGGCAGAATCAACGCAGCTGTTTCCTCTAGCTCATAGCCACCCCTCTCATCGTCCTTCCATCCTGCTCCAACTTCGGGGCCCAAACAGCGGTCATGGGTGAAAACAGAGGTACGTAGAGAGCCCAGCTGACCGCCGTCAACGGGCTTGGCTAACCGAGTCAACAAAGGCAGCGAGCCAGCTATCACTTCGAACAACGCCGGTGCCGCAAACGCATCATCTAGTACGCATGGCATCCTCCATCAAGCTCATCACCCACATCCCATCATAGCAGATCAAGTTCATTTCATCAAGCAAATCGTCAGCCACATCCAGAACCACACCAAATGCACCATCGACTTCGAAGTCGAGTGGTGGGACGGAGATACTACGCGCGAACCAGAATGGAGTCTTCAGATTGACGCTCCTCAGGTTGTGTACGACTATTGGAGCTATTTCGACGGCGGACGAGATGAAGCCACTGGTTTCGAACAACACTACATCCACAAGATACTTGGTCATCGACGTAAGCGCAGGGGCAACAAGACGTGGATGGAGTACAAGGTTCAGTGGGTGGGGTATCCTGAGGAGGTTTTTAACTGGGAGAAGGCGGACAAGGTCGAAGCTATGGCGGGAGGCATGAAGGAGGCCTATGATCGCGAGAACGGAGTGATTGTTTAGACCTTGGTGACGGAGCAGCGATGACAAGAGTGTACGGGGTTGGGTTCTTGGATGGTCATGATGGTTGGCAATCTAATCACTTACGCCGATGCATGATGTCTGAAGGATACTGGATCTTGAGTAATGCTTGAGAAATATGGCTCACGTCTAGGCAGAGATTAATAGTCGCGGAAATATGTACTGATGCGTCTTGTCCATCTCATGACAATCCTAGTGATTAAGTTCAGTGCAAGAAACTGATTGGTCAGTGAATTGAAGATGGCTCCACCCAATCTAAGCGCACTGGCTATCTTTAGGTCGCCACTCTATACAAGCCAATTTTGTTATCATTCTAAGAAGATAGATTTCAATATTTTACTACTACTAACAAAAAAGTAGTTTTTCCGAAATAAGAGAACTGTCGCAGATCTTGGCTGAGCTTAGAATACTCTAACCTACATGCAGCTCAGCCGCGCACGTCACTTGTCAGCAACCCCGCACATGGCTGCCTAGGTGACATTGATTATAAGATACCTGCCTATCTCTACCTAAATTTGTCTCTTTTGTCCTACTCACTTGTTATTGTCTGATTTCAAACATCTCTGATTCAAACTGCAGTCATGCCCGTGACATTCTCCGTTGTCAATCATCCAGCAACTGCCTGGCAAACCTACAAGGTTAAAACAACAGAAGATCTCTTGAAGGCAACATCCCCTCGCGACCATCGCCGCTGCCAACGCATTATTAGAACATCATTTACCCCCTCCCTCCTGCAGGAAAACCACATCTCCCCATCTGAGAACGGCTTCGTATGGTCCGCCTACCATGCCTACAGCCAGCATCACCACCTAACCATCCGTCCCGAAGACGTCTGGTTCGCCATCTTGACCCAGATGAGCTTCTTCATCAACGCCAACGCTGAAGATCTACGCTCCTTCTTCGTCGAGCATGAGGGAAAGAAAGAGCTTACGGTCTTTGAGGCCGGAGATTTGGAGAGTGCTAACATCGGGGCTATGGCTCAAAGGATGGCGGGTCTTGTTAGCAAGAATGTTAAAGATCCCGAACTCGGGGATTGGGTCATGCCTAGCTTCTCGACTACGACTGATACTGACCGAGTGGTTGCTTCTGTACTTTTCATGGGAGCTATGCAGAAGTACTTTTCCTACACTATGTGTTTGACTTGTGGAATCCCTTCTGTTACGCTCCTGGGCGACATCTCAGATTGGCAAGCTATCCTGACGAGATTGGATAGACTTGATCAACTTGGGAAGGAGCCTACGGAGTTTGCTGAGATGCTGAGGCCAATTCTGAAGCACATGATTCTGTCATTTGAGCAGCCAGATGATGCGAAGGTTACTCGGTTCTGGAACACCATCGCCACGCAAAATCCTGTGGGTAGCGGTACCGATTACATCACAGGATGGATCACCGCATTCTGCTTCTGGGACGATCAGGGGAAAGCAAAACGCCGGTTCCAGAAAGACGTACTTGACGGCGTGGCGTACCCTTCTGTCGACATCGATAGTGTCCCTCTTGGGGTTGCATCAGTGCCAGTCAAGATCAATGACAACGGGAATATGATCAGCAGCAAGATGGTCGCTGGATCATTTGGCATCCAGGCATCGACAAAGACTCAAGACACTTCCCCAGAAGAGACATCTTCGACGAGGGATCGCTTGAGGACACGAATTCGCAATCTTGTTAGTTCTCAACAGGAATCACCCGAGGCTTCAAGCTCTGATTCAGAACTGAATGCAATTCAACCCCTCTCGGGGTGGCTGATGTATGAAGATGAAGCCAAAGAAGCAACGGAGGCTAGAGAGGCGAAGAAGAAGGCTTTACGTGATGAGTTGGCGGAAGTTGAGAAATTGCCCGATGGACCAAACGATTTTGCTCGTGGCGGGAAAATGCGAAGATCTCAGAACTGGAGGCACTTTGATACATGATTATGATCTAGACCAGCAAAATCGTAGCGAGACTGAACTTTGACTAGCAACGTAGGAGAAGTAGTTACATGAACTTTCCAATTTTAACTACTATTCGATTTGTGAGACTTATACCACAGTTGAGTCAGCGCAAGGCTTCACTGTGGTCGACATTGAGTGATTGTTCCCAACTTCTTGAAGGAATGATCTTCGTACTGCTACTTGTCGCTTAGGACTCACAGTCTAATATGAAGATGCAGTGCAATATAACCCCCACGATCTGCCTTTCGAAAGGTTTGCGCTTTATCGCAGCGTATGAGGCAGAATCACCACTGCAACACGTAGGATCAAGCTGTGATTATGGGAGGTCCACGAGAAACTACGCTTGCTGCTCACTGTTTACAGGATAGTTCTTTCTCGATCACAGGCCACTGAGCCATTATGAAAAGCCCATACTATTTGAGTATTTAAAACTTGGATGTTTTGCATTTTTAAAATGCATCTTGCTTTTCCATTTCTCTATCCAGCAATACAATTCTAGCATTCCACCAAACACATAGTCAAGGCAGAGAAACTTTATAACTTCCAATATGAGTGCTAATAGTGTAACTCCTGAGCGCAAAGAATATATACGCCAATCCCTCTTAGCCCACTCCAATTTCGCATCCGAGGCTCAACAATGTCGACATTGGGTTTCTTCCCTTCGAGTGATGATCAGCAACCTACAAGACCTCGCGCAACAGGTCGGTCCAAGGACGGTTCTGGGTCGTGAGATCCGGAATTTCAGATCTAGCATAAAATCGACGGTAGCGAGCCTTGAAAAAATGCTTACGAAAATACCCGAGACACAAACCTCGATGACAGCCAACCTGACAGTACTTAACGCCATTCTCGAGACTCCTGATGGATGTGCTTTTCAGCATTACCAAGCGATGTGGCATGCGATGCACATCGTTGCGAAATTTAATACTCAGCTTTCGGAACTGAATACAAGATGGTCGAGTTCACTAAGCTTTGCGGAGAGGGTTGAGTACCTCAGCATGCTAGCTCGAGGTGGATACCAATAGCTTGCGCTGATAAAGGGGCAGGGAAAGAAGACGATATGGCTGCCGTTGTGAAATGGAGAAGGATAATCTCTCTGGAGGTGAAGATTTCAGTGGAGGCGTCTTGAGACGCGAGGCACAAGTTAGCCAGGAGTTGATGTAGAAAACTGAAGTTATGGAACCATTAAACTTTATACACCACCACCCACTCTACCCTACGTTAATTTTCTCACACCCCGTTGATACTGATTAGCTTCCTTCTACTATGCGTTCGGATTCACAAAGGTGTTCTGGACACGACAAGTGCGATTTGCAAGCGGGCCTTGCGGCGAAGGCCAGACTTTTCTCCATCTACTATTAGAATGTACATGAGAGAGCTGACGGGCAGAAGACAGCGTGGTACATTTCTTATGGGAAGACCTTTGACCCCAATCTTGGGGTAACGCTCTGATAGCTGAATCATGGGTCCTTTTGTTACAGGTAATACAGCTTGTGGTTCACTTGCCTTTGGAGTAGTTTGGGGTTGTAGAAGTACCGAAACACGTACTACCAATAGTGATTCTGGGAGTTACAAATACTCAGCAGTGATTATAGTTAACCGATTTGTAGTTGTCAGTGCTATGCTATGTGCGCATGATTCTAGATCTTTGTTCTACAGTGACTGATACCTTTGTAGATTTCCCTCCCTATAAAATGGCTGTCTCTCTTATTTCCAGCCGTAGACTCTCCTCCAGCGGTTTCTATTCTATATGCAACCTAGTCCAAATTGACATAGAACATACAGTTTCTAGCACCCCTATCATGAGCAATACCACCGTCACCGAAGAGGGCAAAGAAGCCCTGCGTGCCTCCCTCCAACGACATCAGACCTTTCAGCAAGACGCGCAAAATGTCTTAGCCTGGACAGCTAACCTTCGAGGCTTGGTAGCAACCCTACAAAACCTGATACGAGCCGTTGGTGGCCAAACGCACCTCGGTGTTGACATGTTGAGGTTTAGTGCCATCATATCAAATCAAGCAGGAAGAATGGAAACAATTCTTCAGCAAATGAGAGTAACATTTACTTCGATCAACACCTACCGAACGCTAGTCCTACTACACAATCTTCTTCGCGTGCCGGTCGGAGAGGAAATTCCAAATCTTGAGGAGACGTGGCCTGTGCTCGGCCTCGTTAATACCTTTGACAATTTGACTAGTGAGTTGAATACTCTGTGGTTGGGATCAATGGCGTATGAGCAACAGGTCGAGCAGTACTCGCAGTTAGCGCGTAGCTAGGCGGTGATTGGTTCCTGATGCCGGATAGGGGTATCGAGAGATCTACCGATAAGACTGATTAGAGAGAAATAAAACATTGAAACTCAGGGACGTTCTTCATAACAATCAATGTCTTTTTCATGACAAACAATGCATGGATGTAGAGACATCATATTTATTGATGTCCCTAACGCTCAACTAAAATGAGGTGATCTCCAGGCGTTTCGCGGCATGACTTGTCATCATAGACATGATAACAAAACCAGTACCTCCATTATCTTGGGTACCTCTATGTCTTGTCCCTTGAGTTATGGAAGCTGGCCGCAAGTATTCCCCAAGTCTTTGCCTCCTAGAAACTCCCTCCCTATCCTCGCCGGCCGTGCCGCGACGTACTCGATCAAGGTGGGTTGGCTATCCCGACATCAACAAGGCGTCCATCTCAATCTCACTCTTCAAACTCGGCATACTTCACGAAAAAGCGGACAAGACTTAAACAAATAGTCCAGCTGCTGCAAACGACTTTGACGTGCTGCCATATGGAATCATTGGGAAGGATCCGCCGCTGAGTCGGAATTCGCAAGGCAGTGTTTACTAATGCCTGAATTGGGCTCAATACTTGGCAAAGGAATATCCTTCTAACAGATATTTATTTTCTGGAAACATCGAATGAAGGCTCACCATCTTGTAAGAACTGCTATCAGATTCTACCCAATCCCGCAGAGACCTATCCACGTAATGATACGCCTAGGTCGCCATCATCTTGGTATCTGGCCTGTCCCGTTAATAAGCATACATACGAAACTTGTCAGCTCTTTCTCCAGCATTCCGGAAGCCTCTTATCGCAGTCATCGGGTCCATTCTACCGTGGAGGAACATTTCCCTCAATCGTTGCTTCGAAAGTTGTGGGAAATAGCACGACCGTCCCTCCGAGTCTCTTGTCGACTCCTCAACCTCCCTCGCCACTGCGTCCAATGCATCAGGTTGACGGTCTGGAAGGTCAAAATTTGCCAAATGTTGTCTCCAACGCCAATCGGACCTGTCCATACAGGTGCCAAGATCCTTCCAAGACGTCATGACCACAAAATTGGCGCAGTGACCGTCAAGGCGAATTGTGTTGATCGTATAGTTGGTTGAACACTTCCCACACGACCACATACGACCCTCCAGTCCGCTTTCGATTTGTGCCCTTGCTTTGCATCGTAGCCAACAGTCCCCTTTGTGAGTCCATATACACTCCTGTAAAGCTTTTGGAGATTCGCTGAATAATGATAAATTGTTGGGCGACGACCATTGGCCATGGTTCCGCTCAAGGGGCGTGTATCCATGGAACATAAAAAGACAAAGATCGGGCCAGTATGCGTGACCGCAAATGTTTCCAAGCAAAGAAGTACTTTCGAGCGTTTCCGCCAGGTTCAGTGTATCAGCCAGGCTTTTTGTCGGATCGTGGTCCTTGTGTCGCCCAGGGAACAAAATCATTTGTGATTTTAAGATGGCATGGCCGCCTCGGGAGAAGTGCAGTCCACTCTCCTTGCGAATAAGCAACTCTCCTTGGCCATTGGTATGAATCTGCACACAGGTAAGAAGCTCTGGTCGGTAGACAGGTGAATTCGGACGAAATTTGTGTGACCTCGATATAGCTGCGAGAAGGTCGAAATGAACGTTGGGAGGCAAATACGGCGAGAACGATAGGCTTCGAAGATTAGCAGAGCCGTGTTGAATACATAGACGGTCGCCCTCTTCTTTCTTATAGAATCTGTCCAGCTGTGGCCGGTGGAAAATTTTGCAAGATTTACACAGAATCATATGGAGCCAAATGCCATCGGCCTCAAGTCGATTGAGAAACGCGTGGCGATCCGTCGGAGACAGACTGAGAGCATTTTTAGTGATTGAGTATGTCCAACGATGTGTGAAAGCTAGACTGGCGCGGTCAACGGGATTGAGCAAGCCGGCGATGTGGATGATTAACTCCTTTGGAAGGCCTTGGAGTCCAATTTGGCGTGGTAATGCAGATTTGCATTCGGACCACTCGCCGTTCGAGGAGTCGATGTCGTCTTCTAGTTTGGTGCGATCCTCAGCAGTCGCGTCAGGGGAGCTATGGAGGCTCACGGCATCAAGCTGTTGAATAACTTCCATGATGGAGGGTGAAGAAAGGCAAAGGCCAAGTGGAGGCTGATCTCTTGAATAAGTATATCTCACTGCGCAGATTTCCGCGGGGGTTCTTTAAGATTCAGATGTAAAAGTATAATTTATAGGAAATAAACGACATAGGGCGAGCCCTTTGTTGAATTGAAAGCATAAACGTATTTAGGTTCAAGTCACATCCATGAGTCGATTCCCGCTGGTCTTCCTGTTACTCTTAACTCAAGTTGTAAACACTTACAAAGTCTGCTTCTCTCGCCCCTGTTTACCTTTCTCCGTTTGTGAAGAGAGTTCTTTGTTTATATACACTTCAGTCACCCTTGGTCGCAAGTCAATATAGAGAGATATCAATCACCGCGATTCTTGTCGAAAATTTGTCAAATTGTCATTTTTGCTTTCCCCTGTTCTCTCAACCATACTCCTTCACCAACCAAAAACGAAAACCCTTGTTAATGCTATATTTACATGCCCAAGCCGCTTTTATTGCCGCTATTCTCTAAGAATACTTCCATCTGCGGCCCTGGTAAATAACTCTGCTAGATTATGCAGACTAGGGAAGAAGAACCGGTTGTAATCGTCGTGGGTAGAATAACGTCCGTCGCGATAGAAATTATAAATGATCCGAAGAATGTACCACTGGGCGACTTCCACGTTATGTTGACGAATGCTCGGAGATAAAGATCGGAGAACTCTCATGCGAGTCTCATGGAGAACATTGTGGTCTCTAGCTCGCACATAGGGAAGTTCGGAAATAGTGAGGGGTTTCCCTACACCGTCGGAATTGAAAGACCATGTGACGTGTGATTGGAGACGAGGGCTAACCTCAACGATCACCTTGACGAATAGCGGATCGCAGACTGCGGATTGAGCACAGTCGTGGTCATCACGTTGTCCTGGAATGTTAGTCATAGTTTGATTCATATAGAGCAACAATCTCAACTTACGGCATATGAACCCAGCGTGACCGGTCTTATACCCATATATGATCGTGCAGGTAGGAAAGGTTTCAGAAAACGGCACAAAGCCAGGGAGTTCGATCTCGGGCAAAGGCGACATGAGTGAAGCAATATCATCCCATGTCAATTGACGGCCAAGAGAATGAGACGAAATCGTGTTGAGAATGCGCTCGATTTCGATCTTGGCATTGTAAGGAAGTTCCCGCTTCAGATCTTGCGCGGTCGGCCATCGTCCTTTGTCCATGTTGTCATAGGTTCCTCCAAGAGGAAAGGTGGCAAGTTGCTTGGCAGCTGAGGCTTGGCGATCGAAGAGTTGTATCAAGTCGTGGGTTAAGATACGAGCGAAAGTGGTCAAGATGTCTTGCACAAAGCTATGTTGCGTCTGGAGATGAAGAAGGGAAGGTGAGGAGAGGGCGAAGCGTCCCTTTTATAGCCCAATTCCATTTGATCGCTTCACTTTCCAATGTGAATATAACAAAGAACGATATTTGTCACTGTCGGTTGCGTGCTCAGATGCCTCAGATAAAGATTGCTTTATCCTGTGTTTTGATACAATCACAAACCTCAATTGTGTTTGCAATCACCTTGGAAAACTTACCGCTCCCTCCTTTTATATCAAAAGACAAACTTCAGTTCTGTCGACACTTCCAATCCTCTACAAAGTTTCTTTGTTTGCAAGTTGCGTTTGACCGAAAATGCCCCGCTTGACGAAATGAGATAACAAACATGGGCAATCGCTACAGGATATCAGTTAAGGCGACTTTTGCTTTTGTTGGATGGAAGATGTAAGAAGGCAAGCAGCAAACTCTCCATTTGGGCCAACTCCTTTCTGTAAGATGCATTGTAATACGGGTTGGCTGACATATCGTCATGCATGATCTCTTCGTGAACTGGGTCGATGCTCTCGTAGTCACATGATGCCATATTCACTCATCTGGCACCAAACTACGGCCAAACTTAAGCACTCTTCTTCAACCATTCTTGAAGGTTTGCCAGTCTTGGTCTGCGTCCATACTGCCAGCCCAAAGAGGCGCCTTTACCATTCATTCAGCAGTGGTGAATCTAAGAGTGTCTGTAAGCCCCATAATCCAGCGAAACTAGTCTCATAGCATAGTTTGCATAAATGAAACTAAGTTTGATGTGAAATCAGAAACATGAGGTGGCGGTTCAACACGCTCTAAGACGTGACATCTCTCTATTGATGAGGGGCGCGACCTCTTCGCTGCCACCTGTACACCAATTAGAAGTTGAAGTGCATTGGAATTTAGCTTGACAGACGCTGTCGCCACATCTAGCCAACAAAAATGCTGGTGGATCCCTGACAGACGAGTTGAAACGTGCCAGTCTGCACAGAACCAATGTAAGGTCCACTACGCTCGATAGCAGTTGACTCTTCTGCCCGAGATCCTGTTTCTTCCCGGGCTTGAGACATCGACAAACTTTGATATGAGTTATTATTTTTTGAGTTACTATTTGCTATCACTTTGCGTCAATAAACAGTTCATTACGCTCTCTTGATTAACTCTAACCTCATACGAGCGTATTATAATGATGAGGTTTTGAGTTCCATTTCGGGGACCTACCAACATCTTGAACCACTGAAATGCCCGCATCTCTCTATAAATGCTCCTCCTTCCACCTCCTTCAATTTCGTGCAAGTTTCTCCTTCATCCCATCTTCTGCTTTACTCAACACAAGCTCAAACAACATCTCTCATTCTCTTACTCATCTCACCCAACTTCCATCAATCACCATGTGTTGCGGCGGATCCAGGAAGAAACCCAAGTATCTGCCAAGGAGCGGCATCAAATGCGAGTCTAAGAAGGCAGTCAGAGCCTACGGAACTGGCAAAGGCATCTCGAGACGCAGGGCTGGTATGTCATCCGAGCCTAGCATCCGTGAATCCGGGATGAAGAGTCGCTGGTCGCACAGCACTGACAGTCGCCCTTCATTTGAATAGATATGGTAGGTAAAAAGTCTACTATCCTCCATCAGATACTAACATTCTTACCAGGAATCGCATCGTGACGGTTGATCTTGAGGTTGGCGGATCGCAAGATAGAGGGGTTATTGGCCCACTTTGGCATTCGATGTGAAGAGCTTTGACGATTGCATATAATGTTCTGAGAGATATTTAGATCTCCTGGAGCCTTGATTAGACGGCTGGTTCTCAACGCCAGGAAGGAGCTATATTTCAACATTAGTCACTCGTCTAGCCCAGAGATCCCGGAAAGTTATCGTGACATATTCTCCCGGCTATACTCAACTATCCATTTTTACACTTCAAGTTTCAATTGTATGATCCTTACCAATGTGAACAGAGCTATAAGGTGTCCCCATGACTAGTATTCTATAAGATACACAAAGTTTCAAATAAGGTTAGGTAAAGTCCGAGTTGTACATCTTCCTTCTGCCTTATATGCACTGATGCTTGGCTCAACTACAGCATCTGCTACTAGCTAGTGCTCACAGAAGTTCCACTCAGCACGCTTGATCTTATCATAAGCCCTCCATTCATTGGCCGATCTCTCTTCCATGAGCTCTTTCCGGAACTCCTTGGCCTTTTCCTCATCAAACGGCAGGTCTCCATTTGGGTTCAACTCTTCAGGCCACCAATCCTTCTGCTGCGGTGGCACATTCGCCGTAGAAATGACCGGAATAGCAGGATCCACAAGGAACAAAGCCAGAATCTTTCTATGTCCAGGCTTTGTCGGATCAGCCAGGCTGAATGAGTTAACATGGTGCTGGAAGACATTCGGGAAGAACAGAGCGCGTTTCTCTCGAGACAGTACACTTCCCACGCTTTGGATCCTGGAACCACCGCCAGGCCATTCGATGGCGAAGATGCGTTGAATGGTCTTCCAGTCATATTGATCATATGACAAGAGTCCGTCGTCCAGTTCCTCTGCATTCGCCATGGTTCGGAAGTCGATGTAGCTGTCGGTGATGTTCTCATTGTCGTAGTAGAAGAGCGCAGTGGAGCATATGTGCTCGTTAATCTGGCCTTCTGTATGCCACGAGCCGCCTGGATAAGTCGGGTTGTCGGGGGCGAGATGAATGTTGGCGAGCTTAACGATGACTTGAAGTCTTTTCGGTCCGGTCTCTGGAAGGATGTCGTGGAAGAATCCCGTCGGCTTGACATCTTCGGCACAGAACTTCAGCTTGGGCTCGGGGCTGGGCTCTGGCGCGACAACGGGATGGGTCTTGTAGAACCACCGCAAATCACGACGTTTGACCTCCTTCTCGGAGACGTGGTTCGGGTCACGCTCCCGCTCTTCGTCGTCCTCATCTTCCGATTGGCTGTCTGGCATGTCTCTATCCTCACTGCTGTCATACTCCTCCGACTCGTATTCACTGTCCCATTGATCCATCTTTTTTTGAAAACGTTGGAGCGTGGCTTTAAGAGTCCTTTTTGGTTCACGCCATTCTTCAGGTTTTCTCAGAGGTGCTTCATCATCCGAGTCCGATATTACCGAGTCACTGTAGTTCTCGTCGTACTCACCCCTACGAGGCTCGTCATCTCCAGTTGGTCGAGCCAAAGCTGTACAGGCATGACCACGAGCGTTTGCACATGTACGCTTACTTCTGCATCTCGTCCTAGCCTCTTCGATCTTCAATCGCTGCATAGAGAATTCTTCCAGCCAGCGATATACGATGTCCCAAGCAGGCAAGGCCTTTTCGATAAACTTCTCAATAATCGGGTATAAGGCCGCATACTTCACAGGATGCAGGTTGTTGATGTAGCTTTCGATCTTGACACATCCGTCCTCAACCGAGACGTCGCAAGGAAGCCATTGGAAGTTGGTTGATGTGCAGTGCCAAAGCTCGCCTCTGATCAACTTGTCGCTTGGCTTCTCGATAACGAGCCCCTGGCCGCAGTTTTGGAGGGCTTCCGCGAGTCCGATACGTCTGCCGAGGAGAATGCGAGATTTGCCGTATACCAGCGGGTACATAGATGGATGAACAAGGTTCAGAACCTTTTGATCGCTGCCGGGGTGCCAATCCTTGTCTGATGCGGGGATATCTTCTAGAACCTTGGTAGCTTGTTTCAGTGCTTGCCACACGTCCTCAGGGATCAGGTGGTCAGATTTAACGATAGCAGCAGTGTAGTCGTAGACAGGAAGAAGGTTCGTCTTTTCGTAAATTGGTGCCTTGAGTTTCATCTCTTCGATGCACTAGAAACAAAGGACATTAGCTTGGGGTAGTAGTTATACGTGTAATATACGTACTGCATCAGCCATGGTTGAAGTGAAATCGCCATACCTGAGGTACTGGCCCCAGTCAAATTCCAATGCCTCAGCTTTCCATTTACTCGCGATTGTTTCATCATGCACCTTGATCCACCAGTCTGGCTTGTTGGTGATTTCCTCGATAAATCGAAGCATACAAATTTCGCGATTTGTGAGGGTATTGGCTTCGAAGTCCGAGTCTAGGCCCAGAAGTGTAGGAAAATGCTCATCATCGTCTGGCATGTAGTTGACGGGAAGACCGAAGCCGGGGAGTTTAATAACCTCCATGACTTCTCCCATTAGTTTAAAAGGATATTTGATAGTGACGTTGCAAGAGGAAATTGTAATTGAAGATATTGAAGTGTCGGGCGAGTCTTTAAATTAAGAATGCTCACGGAAACTTCCGCCGTCGACGTTGCCCTCATGAAGCAGGGATTAATTTAGAGGCCACTCTAGTGCAAAGTTTATATCGGAAATCACGGTACGGCCTTTACCCTATAGAGAAATGACCGACAGCCTCGCTCTCCGCTGAAGCAAACCTTGAGTAATTCTTTAGGCAAACACGCGGTGAATGCCCACTTAACTTAATAATAATTCATATTATTTTTGGCCTCCTTCCCTATCAGTTAAATGTGTTAAGACCCGTTTAAACCATGTGCCGTGTCAAACGCGTCACCTTCCGTTATTGGCCTCGCGTATTAGGCTGTAAGCCACTCTTGAGTCAGACACTTTGATGATTGGGTTAGGTTGAGCATGATTGAAGCTGGAATGCCGGTACACAATCACGATCAATTGTATCAATTGAGGTTTCTAATCGTTGGCATTGAGGCCGATTCAATAAGGATACATACATCACATTAGCGCCTCGACTCACATGTCGATCGAGTTGTTCAAATCTATAGTTATGCCTTTAACCCGTCAGGGTTGGAATGGTAGAGGCAATTACCGAACCATTATTTATCGCCTTTTCTTTAACATCATTATAAATCAAGCTCAGAAAGATTCAGAAGAAAGTGAATTTGGCGTAGAGATAAGCAATTTAATACGGACACTGATAGGTGAGCTACCTAATTTCTATTTTCTAACAATGTTTAGCTGCCCCTTGACAATTGATATATTCTTTCTCCTGCTGAAGAATGCAGAACATGTGAACTCAAGCACTTAGGCTGCATTTTGAAGCAGTGAGATATCTCAAATGGCTTCAACTTGGAACTGATCATCCTACATCAGTCTAAAGAAGCGAATGGGTAGGGTCAGGGCTAGCGAAAAAAAGAAAACCTTGCAAAGAAAGATATAATACCGAATTATAAACTTTGCCAAGAAATATGCATGACATAAAACCAGGACAACAGCCATAACGACCAAGACCAGAATCGGGCAAGGAAGTAGTGGTTCCTTTCCCTTGGTGAGAAGGCCAAAGGATTGAGCTGCGAGAAGTTTGAGTATCTCCCGAAGAATCCATGTAGAGAAGTTCCATACGAAATCATTCATTGTGATGTGTGTTGAGTTGACAGATGTATCGTAAGACTTTTTTTGATGTGTGGCTGCTGAATTAATCGCCGTTGACTATGATGATTGTTGGTACGGTGACTGAAGCCGTTGCTATACCGTTAAAGCTGAGATCTGCAGTTGAAGTTGTGAGTTGATGATGATGACTGGAGTCAACGAAGATAAATATTTATTTATTTTGCAAATTATCTGGTTCGAAGGATAGCATAATTATATATGAAATGACTACACTATGTATTCATTGTTCACCTGGAAGAGAACAAAGGGCTTTTGCAAAAGACCAACAAACTCAGTTCATCGAGAAAGCCAATCTTTCAAACACGATTTTTGAACAGTTTAGTGTCATGAAAATAAGCGGGCCGACAAAGAATGCATTCTAATAAAGAATTAGAATGCTGAGTAAACAGTACATAATGACTTGTTAGAGCCGCTCGAAGAGACAAAGCCTTACGCTATAACGGAGGTATTTTTAGGGAGATGTTCGTGAGGACTTTAGCCAGTTTCTTTCTACCCACTATTAGTACAACGGCTTGCCTTTGTGATAAGTAGTGAAGGGTTAGCTGAATTCGCGTGTTCTTTCTTGATATTCATCAATGTTTTATTGCAAATCTCTGACGAAATCTGCCTAACAGTCTGTCGGTATCTTGTATCACCATTCATCGTCCTCTTCCTCTTCGTTATAACCATTGTCGTCGTGCTCTTCCTCTTCCTCACAGCCATCATCCTCTTCCCACTCCTCATCGCCTTTCATTGACTCTTGAATTGCACCTTGTACCAAGGCAGCCAAGAGCTCCAATCCCGGCTCTTCAGTCTCATCTTCATCAGCAGCTTGGTCCATGAGACCTTCAACGACAGAGCCGAATGTGTTCACGAATCCTTGAAGCTGATGTCTTCTCACATACTTTCCTCGACCGCCCCAGTATCGTACGCACCTCTGAACGTCTTGGAGGTCTATGCCATCGTGACATGATTGTGCTTTCCACGCGACTCGAAGAACCATGTTTAGGTATGTCCACCAGATATAACGTGGACGAGGCCGAAAGTCGTTGGGGAAGACCAGTTTCCTTCCATCCAGTTCGGCTAGACAGCCCAGGCCTTCAGCCTCACGCCAGAATATCGTTTTGTTGGCTTCTGCACCGGCCGGGTTGGTGACAACACATTTGTAATCTTTGACTGTCTGGTTCTCCCATCGATCGATCCTGCGCTGTACTTCTTTTTCTTCACCATGGACGTCGATATCTGGCACGATAGCCACTAGTCCCTTATCGAGAGCCCTCCTAATTTTACATTCGAGAAAGAGACCATTCTCGGGTCCAAATAAGTGAGCGGTCGGGCTTGTGCCAAAAATATCGTCCACAAAGCGAGACTGCGACCACGGAAACAACTCGGCTGGGGGTGCTGATGAGGGACACTGCCATTTGTGGATGACTGGGTCCCATCGAAAATTCGTAAACTTAGGGGGAGACCAGTAAGCTTTCTTCATAGCAAGAGCAAAGACCGATTGGAGATCTTTGTGTGTTCTGCGTATTCCTTATTGGAACATCTATTTTCCTTCTGCAGGATGTAAAAAGGCGAAGAAACTTCGCATCATTCTGTAGCTCTGTGGTGTGCCGATTCATCATGAGTTCAAGTTGGACCCAACTATCATACCGGAGTTTGAAGTCTGGTGCTTCGTCATTCTGAGTTTCTGGATTCCACTGGCGACGCCCAAGGAGGAAGTCCACGCAAGCTTTCTCTTCGCGAAGTTGGACGATTTGAAGGCACTGGTCGTACCCCCAGTCTTTTCTTCCGTCGATGAACTTATCGACCCATGTTTTTGCTTCCTTGTCGTACTCAGATGTCCAAGTTGCCAGGTTCAACTTCATTCTTAGCTCTGCCCTTTTGCTTTCTAGCTTTTCGATCTTCAAGGGTAGTGACTTTCGGTCCCATTGCTGTTCAGCCGGTAGAAGATTGAGCGGTCCCCTCTGAATCGATTCCGCTGCCGTGTCCGACTTGGAAGCGGCGGGCGTGCTGGGGTGAGTCTCAGCCATGGCGGAAGAAAGAAGAAAGATTTTGTTGAAAAGGGAGTTTAAAGCAGGGGGTAATGTTGGTAGTGAAAATGACAAGAGGCGTAGGATGGTCTAAATAGTTGAGAGCAAAGGTTCGATGAGCCATGTGGCGAAAGTTAGTTTTCTCACGCATGATGACAGGCAAACTTTCAATGCACTCGTCGTCTCTTTCTAAAAAGCTGCAGAAGACTTGGCTGGAGAGAAGGAGGTATGATACGAGAGGATAGAACTGGGGAAGAGTCATAACCAGGAAATGCGCGCAATATGTGCAAAAGTCTATTGTGTGCTGAGTCTTGTGGCTGAAAGCTTGTCTGTCCGTGAAGCCTTGGTCGTGAGGCGTGTGACGCTGTACCAGAAAACTCTGTTAGTCAGAATATAACTATATACATTGGATGGCCATCCGGGAAGAAGTTCTGACGGTCAAAGATATTCGTCTGAGCGATGTCGTTGCCAGTAAGCCAGATCGAACCTTTGGTGGGGTTCTCCAATACGGCTGTGGAAAAACACTTTCGGTCGCCATTTTTCACGAACTGCCGAGCTGAATATGCCACTGGAATTCGGATTGGGAGTGATTTCAGAGATGTAGAAACGTCATAATGACCCTAGGCAAGCGGGCGACCTGTCAAGGCGTTTACAGTTTGATGAATAAACGGCCATCGACAGACTGGTTGTATCAGGCGCGCTATGAACACAAGGATAGACCAACATGTGCAAGGTGTGAAGTGTGTGACTTTGAGAAGAGATCAGATCGATCCACAATAAATCGACGATTCGAGGTTCACTATGGTACTATTACATCTGCAAATTCAATCATGAGAGGCTCCAAGTAAAGAAATCAGCATGCACTGGATCCTGCAGGTCCAATGAATAACTTCCCTTGCCTCATGATAAGTGTAATTTGCCATTACTCAGATCCGCTTAAGAACGGCGACTGGTATACATACGCTGCGCTGGCAGTGGCCGTATATACTACAGAGCTACTCCATGTATTGAGACCCATGAAGACGAACGAAGCACCAGCTTGGACAGGCCAAATGATTGGAGGTTGTTAGTTACTCTTTGCGAATTGGATGCAGCATCCATTGGGCATTTGAAGGCTCGGATACTTTGGCATGTGTGCACCAGCTAGTCCATGTCCAGCTCATTACCTTTTCGAGGATTACTGGGATCTTCACTTGGATGGCTAAGAGTTGGATTTGGAACTTGAAGATTGATACGTGAACGTGGTGCATTATCTTTTGGAAACAGGTCAATAGAGTTTGACTCTGAAGATCAAGTTGAACAATGAACAGACAGGCACAGCACTCTTTACCCGAACAGAAGACAAGGCAAATCACCCACGCATCCCGTATAAACACTTCCCTAACTTTTCATCCAAGGCAGTGGTCCATTCATAGTGAATCAAGATCTTGTAGACCGAGGGAATTGTTTTCTTGGCCTGACCTGGTCTTGGATCTCGCTATCATGAAGTCTAGCTCGACTCACTTGAATGGTTCCTTCATGAAAGAAAGAACTACCGAGTTCGGACGATATATGACCCGAGACGTCTCGGATCAATCTTATGCTTCCCCCCAGTAGGCCCCTCAATCTCAATGTTGGCGTTACCGCTGGGATTTGGATCCCTTCATACCAGTTAGCATGCTTCTATAATCTCCAAGGATAACACTTACGCAAAGCAAAACACTGTCACATTGACAGAACTCTTGATTTCAACACCTTGGATATTTCTTTCATTTGTGTTAGATACTGAAAGGATAAGCTTCATATCAAACTTACGGCTGGCCTTCAAGGGAATACGTTGTATCCAGGTACGGCTCATGGGTGCGATCACGGCCGCCTTTGACATCCCACTTGACCTGTACACGTTTAGCGAAGAAAAGAACAAAAAGAACTAATCCTTACATAGACAGTGTTCTGGGGAGTGATGCCGTCAAACATGGCCTCCTCGACGGTGGGCTCTGGCTTGACTTGTTCTTGGTCGGTGGACATGATGGAGAGTGATGTTGCTGGGAAGTTAAACTGATATTTGACACGAGGATTTGTTTGATTGTTAGAGAAAGGAAAAAGCCTGCTATTTATGCTTGTTCAGCGTCTTCACTTGGCGTCGGCACTTATATCGTGTAACAACTTGAGCGGTGCTTTTGTGCGTGTGAAACTGGATCCTATTGCTCGGGCCGATCATTTTCTAACAAGTAGCACGGGATCATCTAGTGTGTATCAACGCTTTAAGCAAGCCTACGCTTAAAACAAGCTCATCTCCAACAATCTTTACAGCGTTTATTCTCAATTCACTGGCACTTCACCTCATCATCTAACGAATTTGTTGTGAAGCGCTGAGGTTCATATCATCTACTGCTACTCGCTCGCTACCGCGATAGTAATTGCCGGTCAATGTTATACAAGCGGCTTCGTTGCACCCGGTCCGTGTATGGGGAAAAGGGCAAGAGTCTCGGCAGTTGTTATCTTGCATTGAACATCTGCTAATGTGCCGCTTCACCGCTTTTCTATCAGGTACATAGAGGGATATCAAGCACTGGGGCAGGTAGGTCAGAACATAACCAGCACATGACAGCTTTCAGACACACATACACCAAGAAAAGCTCAGGCCATGCAAGCATGCCTTTCCATATTGATGGGTATGTACTTGATCTAGCACTATACAGGCGTCCATGGAATTTCGCGTATCGTTTCATTTCAACATGGACCGTAATTCATTCGTCACATGAATGGACGTTACGTCATTTCTCCATTCAGCCATCACTACCGACAGCATTGAGCTCCAACACTCCGGTGTACCAAGTCGATTTGCGTCGTTATGGTAGTGCTACTGGATGTTGTCGGGATGTACCACAAGCTCTTCCTTGATGACGTTGACATCCTCCGCATCTTCAGATTTCTCCTCAAGACTCTCATTGAGGACCAAAGCCTCAAAGTCAACCCCCTTGCCAGTCATCGCTCTCATAAGCTTCTTCATGCCCTTGGACCCAGCGTCAAAAATCTGTCCGATCTTCTCAATAAATGTCATATACTCAGTGCACTCTTTAGCCTCTTCATTTAACATGTCTCTCCTCTCAAGTTGATCGCCAATCTCCGTTTTGATCTGAGTATACTCGACTGTGAGTTTCTCGAGTTGTCGCTCGGCTAGTCTAAGCTCGACTTCCTTGGCCCGGATATCTCTTGTTGTCTTGTCACAGGCAGCTTGTGCATCTGTAGCGGTCTTTCCCCAGCCTTCGCGACTCACACTTTCAAGGACTTTCTTCAACCCCTGAACAGTTTCCTAGTTTGCCGTTTGGGTTTGTAGCTGAGCGCGAAGAGCGGTGAGCTCTCTGTTTAAAGTGCTAACGTGCTCTTTTGAGGTGATGAGGTTGGGGAGTCGAGTACCTTGGTCTGCTCGTTCAAGATCCTGTTCAATGTTGTGATGAAGCTTGGTGACGTTACTGAAAGCACTGCAGATTTCACTGCGGAGGTTGTTATGCCATTGATTGAGTATCTTAGATGTATCATCACGCACGGAGACAACAGTGGAAATGGAAGCAGGGGAAGAGCTTCGACTGAGGCGTGGGACTTTGTAGGCATAGCCTGAATGGATTGACTTTAATGCCCTACGTTTCTGGGGGGTGTTGGAGCTGGAGATGAATTGACTGGCTGGTGCAGCCTCACCAATTTCGTTTCGGTTGGCCAAAGGGCCAGGGGGAGAATTGATGTGTTCCACAGTAAAGGAACGTGGATCAAAAGAATCTTCACGACAGCTTTGCTCACGATTCAGCGCGAATATCCTCTGACACCAGGCAGCGTTGATATTGAAGTACATAATGGTAACTCGATCGGAGCCGTTGGTTCGCTCCTTGGCATGTCGTCGTAGCCACTGCTTGACCTCCTCAACTCTAGCGCTGAACTCGTTATCATCGACGATACCCTGAGTTGCGTCGTGAAGAACAATGCTCAATTTCTCAAGGCAGCTCGAGCCCCATGTTGGAGGAGAGAGATCGCCAAGCCAGACCCATGGGAGTGCACCAATGAGGCTTTCAATCTTGCGGGAGACGAATACTTTGCGCTCTTATTTCGGATCATTGAAATCAAAGGGTGTTTGAGCTGTGGCCTCATGCTCATTGGGGGCAAAGGTTGAGGGGCGAGTTGTCGGCTTGGGAACACCAGGCGATAGAGTTGGGGCCATGGGTACTGACATAGAAGATGTGCGTATGAAGTTGAAATGACATTCGTCTGATAGGTATGCTTGAGAGGAGTCAGTAGAAAGTAGTCAGAAGGAAAACCACTTTCATTCGGCTGATTTGTGGACCATGCGAATGTTGGTGATGATGAAGAGGATGAGTTGAAGGATGAGTTGAAGGATGAGTTGAAGAGGTTGAGATGCGCTCACTGAAATTACCAAATACAGCAGTGCACGGGCCATCTTGATTAACCGTAGAAGCGAGCGGCAGCAGCAAATAGGTAGTCAGATCTTTTCTAGATATGGATGAAGGGTTCTGACTGTAATAATTATGCTACATAGCACATTTCCCCGAATAGTATATTACAACCGCATCAGGTTGGTCTGAGAAATAATACTCTATGAGTTGATATACTACGATAAGTGACTAGGATAATCCACCAAGCGGAGTCTTGAACATTCAGTCTCGAACTACTATTCAGGCGTCACTGATTGACTTTATGTGGCAAATTGGCAGCATAATCTTTCACATACGACCATACCTATCAGAAAACTCGGGATCCCGTCCGCTCTCCCATAGATAAGCTGGTAAGGGGCGGATTAGTAGTTGGGTCGGTGACGACCAGCGAATCCCCGCTGTTGTATGTTTTTGCCGATTGCTTTTTGGGCGGGACATAGTTGACTTTGTTCAATAACTAATGTATTTTGCTCAGCCTTTGTTGTGTAAATACACTATGGCAATAATCCCCCTTTCGGGTCATGACTCAGAACAAAGCCTTGCGCACTGTTGCTCAGGTCTTCCTTTATTCTCACCAGCTCATAAAATGCTTTTGAATAGAATAGCAGTCCGGCTGAAACATCTATATTCGGTAAACTTTGAACTTTTTAGAATGTTCGGCCAGCCACGATATTTTTTAGTTTATAGTATCAACAAGAATGACAGTCAGCAATTAATACCATGCGATTGTTCGCGCTTAACATTAAGTGCTTGAATAGCTATAGACAGGCCATTTTCTTTTGTTGTTCTGAACATTTAAACATACCTGGCCCATCGAGAGGTTATATATACAACAATGTGCCCCTCGTTATGGGTTTTCTCTTTCATCACATGTACTGCTGAAGGGTTTTTCATAGAGTCATTTCTGCAGATTTCCTTTACTATCGAGGCCTGAGCATCAACACCTGACTCTATACCATTGCCAATAACATCATATATCTGATATATCTCATCACACTTCATCTGATCACTTTTAGGACAACCTCATGGCCTTTGACCTGCGACCCGATGAGCCAAGATTGCCTAGGAGAGGCTTCGCTGTTGCAATGAGGCTTTTTATCAATGAGACATATGAGCGGCGTATCAAGGCGTGCGAATCATGGAATGAGAACTTTCCAGATACAGAGGATTTAAGATACCGCATTCTGGCTCGTCTCGACCCCGAGGCTGCCATCCTAGAGTGGGACCCAGACCAGAACCGCCGGAACGACCCCAGCATCATCAGGATCGCTGCTCCTTCGAATTGGGACCAGAACTTCCGAGCACAGGAGTGGGAGGAAGACGCAATCCTGCGAAGGCAGAATGCCATCAAATTTGAGTATGACTTGTGGCTCCGTGATCATATCCATGCCAAAGAGGTGGAATTCGAAACTCTTCGAATGGAGGTCATAGGGATGGGCTTACGGATGGTTTTCATCAAACAAGTCGAAGGCTCAGATAACGAGGAGATCTCTGTTGTTGATATGCTTGAAGATCAACTTGACGAGTTCCAACGTTTCAAGTCCAGGATTAACTACCTGCTCGAAGATTTACGCGCACGAGTGCCGGAGGTTGACAGTACTGATTCTACTACTAGCGAAGGATCATAGGTAAGTCACGTTGAGAGACAGATGATTCTGCGCTGGGCGCAGGATGAGATGAGCGAGATTGTGAGAGGATTTTGGAGTGTGGAGGCGTTTATTTGAGGAGTTTTACTTTTGATAGACTCAATAAAATTGATCAAAGTCGCCACTGATTCATTGTATCCATCAATTTCTATAATTGAAGTGATTTAACCGATAGCTTACGATAACAATAAGACTTAGTACTCCCCTGGATAAATTGCTATTTACCCATAGCATAGAGGTTCTGTAGCGACGGAAGGGTGAAGCAATGTACACACGCAGAATACTCCTGGGCCCATAATATATAATCTTTACTTTCCACTAAAGTCCATTTTTATACTGATCGAGGCAGCAATTAAGCTGTATCTACTTTCCCATGCTCTTCCTCCCCTCGATCCCTGCAAGGCTAGCAGCACGAGTACAAAATGATAAAAAGAGCCGAAGTCAGTGCCTCGCATGCTGGATGTAACGAACTGGTAGATAAACGTACAGCCGGAGAGATTTGATATTAAATCTCGAGAATTCCGTCTTGAGAGAACACTGTGTAACGGGGTCTAACAGGAACAACTGAGAGCCATCCATGTTGTTTTCCAAGGAAGGCTAACCTTCCTGTTCTAGTTTCGTAAGCCAGCGTTGTTTAGGTTCCAGATACGATGTCGTTTGGCCGTTCAATGATATTTAATCCTTTACGTAGACCAGGTGACCCATTCATCAATGGAGTATGAAACAGCACTTGCACAATGAACAGATACTACAATGTTTCGGGATATTTGAACAGATCTGATCAATCCCTCTAAAATATAATAGCCCAAAGTCCCCGACCAAAATGAAACCCTTTTCTCCTTCTACAGTTCCTTCCATCACTAACACTCCATCATCAATCATTCGACATCTGCCAACTACACTCCACTACTATCAATTCTCACCATGTCTGAGTCATCATCTGATCAGAAGGACAAATCTACCTTTTCCGATGCCGCCTCGCAAATTATCACAGACAGACACTTGCTAAACAGCAAAATTCGATTCAGGTTCTTTGTCGAAGAGACCTATCAGGACTATGTTAGAGGTTGCGAAGAATACCCAGAGTGGCTCAAAGAAGTCATTGAGATAGTAGCCACAGTCCATGAGTTTATGGGTGCCAACAAGGAAACCACCGCTGCTCAACTCCCTGGTTCCATCGAAATCAGAAAGAAAGTGATTAGAATTCAACTTGACACCTGGTACGGTGATTATCTGAAGGACAAAGACAGGTTCTACAACGCTTCTCGAAGACTGTGTGAGCGTACAGGGAATTTTGGTAATCTAAGAGGCATTGAGAGTGAAGTTCTCGATCGCCAGTGCATATCCAGGATTAACGCGCTCCTGGGTGGTTTTGAAGAGTCAGAGAGAATTTTGGTCAATTGTAAGGTAGGTAGCGAAGACACATCTTGAAGAGAGGTGTTTAGAGCGAGAGCTGCGAGCCCGCAAAACTTGCAGAGCTGAGGGTTGGTAGGTAGTTCATTAAACGCTGGACGTACAATGAGATTTTAGGAGTCCGGGAAGTTTTGCCTACGGAACGAGGCACATTAAATGAGAAAAGAAAAAAAAAAAAAAAAGGGTTTACGGCTGGTCCGAAAGAAAAGAAGTCTCCTTTCAAGTTCTCTGCTGCCAGTGAAACGATTTGAACGTGGCAAACACTGCGAGCTCGTAGTTATGTCCTTTAAATCCGTCTTGTGCTTCACTATGCAACTAATATTCTATCTGGGAAAGTCTAGCTTTGGCTACAACCATCGGTTGCAAATAACTCTTTTCAGCCGCCCGCGGAATTGGCTAACTGTTCCAATGCTGAGGCGGAGAGTCTCCTGCACCTCCATATCAGAAATCTGACGCTCCAATTCCCGAGACTGGCAAGCTTGACTTTCGCATAGCGACTTGGCGAGGGATCCGACCAGCGCCATGGCTGTGGCGAGTCCAACACGAACATCTCACTAGTAACAATACCTCTGTGTTCGGCAGAAGCAACAAGCCAGGACACAAAGAGCCTATCGCCGACCTAAGAATGATGTGACGTGTATCGTGTCTTCTTGCTAAGTCCTTTTGAGGTGTCTCCTGGGAGCAACTTATTGTCTATGACGCAGCATCTCCCTTATGATTGGCGATGTTCTGGCATACACATGTCACGTAGTACTCTCTGAATTGTAGCGCTTGCTATCTCAGCAAATCATAGATAAAATTAGTCACTCGATCTGACTGGAGCTGCAGAGCGTTAGATGAGATCCAATACCAGTCTGCTCGTAGCCGCAGCACTTACGCTGAGTTCGTGCCGCTTATATGCGTTGGGATCGTGAGCGCTAAGCTACAGAACCCCAGTGCCAAGTGGTGTCCATAAATGATCCACCCATCCCGTTACAAGGAGACCTGATCGAGCCGATTACCTGTTTTAGTGTTCAAGATTCTCACGATTGGTTGATGTTTTAAAGTTTGAAGCCGCCGATTTGATGTCTTCTCAGTTGATGTTTACGAGGATATTCCCTGGATCACAAGTCGCCAATGAATGAAACTGGAGATAAACTCAACAGAGCTTATCCTAGCTGGCTACTGAAGCGTGTTATCTTGATATCGCTTCCTGAATGATCGCCGCTATTCGTGGACGTGTCTAATTGGCGGGACCGGAAGTAAGATATGCCGACTGATAAGATATGCCGAGATAAGATAAGAAAGACAATTTTCCCCTCCCCCGCTCTCGCGGCCTGATACTCATCGGCGGTGAAGGGAAGTCCAACATGGCCAGCCCGAGGGTGCCCCCTCGTCCTTCTACATCTGACAGAGTTCCCATCCCCGAGCCTTATAACCGAAATTCTCGGGCAGTCTGCAAACAACTCCGTCAAATCCACAAAGCATGTGGGAAATGGCCTTGGGACCTGCTCCCTGGCCGCGTACCAGACGAGCTGGATGAAGAGATGGTAAAACAGCTTGGTGCGGCTGTCAAATTCGCCTCTGACGACCAATATGATGTCACTGTACCGGAAATGGCTGAGTGGCTGAATGGGAAGATAAAAGATGGGGGGGTGCTGACATCTAAGCTTTGCTTTGATGTTGTGGACTGGGTTATGTATATTCATGATGAGAGAACTGACTACAAGGAGAATTATACCAATAATAGGAAAGCGACCCAGGTTGAGAGAGTTAAGCATGATGAGAGGCAGAGTGGGAGGAAGTCCTCTAGTAATGATGAGCATGGACATGGAAGTGGGAGGAGGTCCTCGAGAATCAGGAAACGACAACACTCGAATGACGAGGTGACACTTCCACTAAGTCCACGCTCAGCTCCGCAGTCGCGGCAGAAGAAGCGGTCGCCAAGAACGAGGTCGTCAACTGCTAAGAATGTCGCTGAGGCAGAAACGCAGCCTGAGCCTAAGACTAAGAATGAGCCCAAGCCCAAGGTCGAGCCGGAGCCTGAGTCCGAGTCTGAGTCTGAGTCTGAATCCGACCCTGAGCCGGAGCCTGAGCCGGAGCCTGAGCCGCACCCGGACCATGACATGGAAATGGATGTGGACAGCGACCCTCATGACAATGAGGGTGCGAATATCATCACCCACAGGAGCCTCATCGGAACTAGTTACCAAACACTTGAGGTCAGTTATTCAATTCCATTCCCGTGAGGGCGACTAACCATATTGCAGGAAGCCATCGCAGCCTCCTCTCGTCGTCTGGAAGTAGCTCGCCTCAATCTCAAAGAATACGAAGAAGATCTTGAAATCGAGAAAGAAGCTTTGGAAACCATAAACTCGTCACTCTCAGAGGCATCACAGGCTCACGAAGTAGCTATTCAGAACTGGAGAAACGCCGTCATCAAAGCCGAGACAAAACAGAACGAACTCACACAAATTCAAGACTTCGCTCAGTCTTTCTCACCTGACACACAAGCTGCCTTCACCCAAGAGATGCGACGCCTTCGCGACCACGCCCTTGAAGACGAAAAGGACACGGCAAACGAGCTCCGGACGCGACGACGGGAGTTTTGCATTCTTGAAGAGAGGAAAGATGCAAAAGAGGGCACGATCAAGAAGATATCGGCACGGATTAGACGGTACCAAGATGACATTGACGCTGAGGAGGTGAAGCATCAGAGGTTGATCGCGGAGAATTATCTGGAGGTTTTGAGCAATGATGTTATACAGGGGTTTGACATTGCTGATATTTCATATGCGAGGATTCTTGAAATTAAGTTAGAGCGTGATCAAAGGATTTGGTATGAACAGAGACGGAACAATTAATGGCATAGCGACGTTTTCTTTTGAGACATTGTTATAGAGAGAATAGACTGATGAGATAATGAGATTGCGAAGACACTCGGCCGATGCTCCAGCTTGGTCCTCGCATTTAAGGCCCTGGAAATGATCATCAACGGGGGCCATTATCCTACCAGTTGTGATGTAATATGAGGCCTCGAGTCCTTTCCTTATGTAGTATCTCGTCGATCGACTTCCTTGCATGGCTGAGGCTGTCCAAGCGGCCGAAAGAGCGGGGTCGTTAACAGGACCGTAGTAAATAGGACCCTGCAGTTCCCGGGACATAATTTCAACATGAATGTCATGCTTCTTGACGGGGGAGTCCTTGAAGAACTCGGTTAGAAAGACAGCCATTTCTTGCACGGCTTTCTCCCAAGCCTCTTTCTTATCGGGTGACCATGTCGAAAGTATGCGAAGTGTCGGTATTTCTTCATAAGGCCGTCGCATACTGAAGTCAATGTCCTCATCCTCAATCAGAATATCGTACTTTTTGACAATAGCGCGAGCTTGGGAAACGATTTCCTGTGAGACTTCTTGAATGCTGGGAGGAAGACTTTTGATGGAGGGATCCATGGGTAATTCGTGAAGCACTGGCCCCCAGACCAAATCCCAAACAGTGAAGGTGCCATTTGTCGTAGACATTACGACTGTGGATGTTGGAGATTGAGATAAGATAAAAAAAACTGTGTTTCTTGCCGGAAGATGGGAGGCTCAAACGGATGAGTGTGTAGAGGGCAAGAAAGGGTGACCTCTCAGGCAACATGACGGATCTTTATACCTCACGGTCGCAGCTGGACAATTCACTTTCTTTACGTATTTTTTACAAAGTAGGCTGCAATGATTGCATTCCCGACAGTTCACCGCTTTCAGGTTTGGTATGAAACATCATGTTTCCTCAGTGGTCCCTACTGGCTGTATCACACCAACATATCTGGATGTTTGTATTTGCTTCAACAGAAAAACATTTAACAGAAAACATTTAACAGCTTCCTTGGCCATCGTTAGTAAACTAGTACAGTGGTAGGCTTTCTTCATTTCACTTTTGTTTATAAATGTGAACTCTGCTACTCCGAATACCTTATCATCCGAGCTGTAGCATTATTTCATGTTAGTGACCTATGATAAAGAAAGTTCAAACATCACATATCCTTCTTGCTACACAACTCCTCCATATATAATTCAAAAATGTTTGCTCCAAGAACTATTTGTAAAGAGTTAATCCTTTGCTATGCATTCAGGAGCGCAGCCAATGCTCTGATGTTGATGGACTGTCACAAAAGAGCTTGTAATTACCATAGCGATCTCGCCGGCCCTCTACCTAGCGCGGGCGCATCGTTACCCCTGGCCGGTGTCTTAATTATGTTACCTCTTTGCTCGATATTGATTGCTTGACTGTCAAGCGGGTTGGAAAATAACCCGCACACCTTCATATCCATAGCCTAAGGAGTACCTAAACCTTACCTAAATTTACCTAAATTTACCTGAAGTTTAGGTATTCCTTAGCAGATATTAGCTTATGGTCTTCCTGGTGTGCGGGTTATTTTCTAACCCACCTGACTGCGTTGGAATTAATGATTACGATACAACTCCACTCCCTGCGCTGTCTGCCATTAACATTAATGCTTGGCGATTATGCGGATGCTTACTGCATCGACACATCCTACTCGGATTATTATCCAATGAAAGATTGATGATTCCTTCCAAAAGGAGTGATCTCTTGCGAGAGCCTAGCTTGATGACAGGTGAATCCTTACGAATCCTACGTTAACTGCAATTGGATGATGATCCTACTCTTATCCAGAACGGCTATACTTCAATGCAGCCCAAAGTTTACATCAGTTCTGAAGGATCACTAAATATCTAAGTCAGCTTACGGCTGTCCGCAGGAAATAGAAATACTTAAATCTGATCGTCTCCAACGTGTATTTCTTTTCTTTAAAACTCTTTGAGCTCTTCAAATCTTATGAGACTATTTTTCTCCAACTTCAGTTAATCGAGATGTCTAGCTCCTCGCAAATCGATACGGACAAGGCACAAGTCCTGTCAGCGGTTGACGACTTTCATCAATATTTCAGTGTTCCACCTCCCTTCACGAATGGCTCAAGTATTACTCTGCCAAATGGCATAATTATTGTTCCCCTTCCACCTGAGATGGGTGGTCTCAAGATCGAGAGCTTCAACGAAATGTACGAACGAGTCAGCGGCTTCCTCGCCTCCAGGTATGAATCCGGTATGAAATCCTTCAGCCATCAGTTGGCAGAGCCCAAGGAAGAAATATGGGTATCGGGAAACATCGCCGCTGTATTTGTGGGCTGGTCCGCAACAATCGATGGCAATGGTTTGGCCCATTCCACAAACATCTGCACGTTGCACCGCCTGGCAAACGACTCCACCACCGGGAATCCATGGCGTCTCTCGGGGCTGGTTAACATGACAAATCGACAGATTGACAATCCAATCCCTCCGGTTGAAACGGGCCCTTTGTCAGAGATCATTGCTCCATACGAGGCATTTATCGCTCATATCAAGGCCCGAGATTGGGATGCCATTCCATCGCTTCTGTTACCAGGCTCAGGCGCCACCGTATCCAAAGGGCCTGAGGCACCCGATACATTGATGTGGCCAGAGTACACCCAGCGACTGAGGAATGAGATTGAAAGTGGCGCTGTTGTCGAAAAGAAATTGCTCAACTGCGAGGGTAGGCGTTGTGGCGACTTGGCTTTTGTTTGGGCACCCTTTGTCCTTCACCTTGCTAGTGATGAAAATATGCATGGAGTCACTGTCTGTTCATTCAGGTTGGAGGGGGAGCGATGGCTTATCGCCGGTCTTCAGGAGTCAACTTGGCGATTCAGAGACTGATTCCAGCCGTACCAGTTGAGGAAATCTTGAAATATGTGACAGTCACTATAAATCAACATCAAGGAACGATCTGTTTGTACGGACCAGTTGTAGCCTTTTTTTTGTATTTTTCTGGATTACTACAGCCTTCTCCAGTATCAGTCGCATCACCCAAACTTTCCTAATCTGAATCGATTGTTCTACTCCCAGCGTAGAATCTGCGTTGCGTAACCTTCCAGTCTCCCGTCAGAATTGTCCTCTGCCTCATTCCTTCTATCAAACCAAGTCATCAGGCTTTCTATCCGATAGGCCGATCATCCATTGATCCTACAGTTCCCGCCCAGGAAGCTCCAGTTCGGGAATATTGTCAAGGATGTAGCGCACCTGAGACATAGTCTGGCAAAGGCTGTTCATGACTCGTTCATTGCCCCGATATTCCAACCCTGCAGTGAGGAGATAACCCTTGAACCAATCCTCATATCCAAGTTTGACAGCCTTCATCTCCATCAGAATTCTCCGAGTCTCCTCGATAGCCTTTCCTATGCGGGCGAACCATGGCTGTGGAGTAGAGCAGCAAAACGCCAGTCGAAGACGGGGGTTGCGAGCTACCTTTGCGAAGTCAGGATAGTGTGCGATGACGTTGTCAATCTTGATTCCTCCTCCAAAGAGATGTTCGGGGATGTAACCCATGGGAGAGAGGCCATTTGCAGGTCGATCTCCAGCTCTTGGCTGCATATTGGGATTGAGCTCCACGGTACGCTCCGCCGTTCGGATCATCTCTGCAAGCTCTTCCTTTCGGAAATCACGGACAGTATTGTCTCTGATCCTGTCGTGATATACTGTCGAGATGAAGGACTCAAAAGCAATAGGTTGGTATCGTAGATCTATCACCTGTTGCAGGACAGTGTCGTTCAACCCGTCAATCAAGATTTGCTGATTGAGGCGGCGAAAGAGCTCTCGGTCGTCCATGGTGGGCTGTCGATGGTAGTGTGGTTGTTAGAGTGTAAGCTGTTGATAGTGATCGCAGAGTCTTAGAGTGTTAACGTAGGCGGTAGAAATGTCTGCAAGACTGATAGGATAATGATAAAGAGAGAATTTTCTTTTTCCCCAAGACTTTGGGCTCTTAAATAGTGTGGGAGTAAATTATGGATGTTCAGGTATCGAAGCGACTGCCAGAACAGTGACGCGTATTCACTCAAGCCTCGACTGTCCGACCTGCTCTGAAGGCCGAACGCACACAAAAGATGGAAGCTCGCGGCCTCAGTTTTACTGATAAAATTTAACAGTCTCTTCAAGGCAGAGTAAGTCTGAATAAGCCATCACTCAGGCTTTTAGTAGTCGTATGACCATATTGGTTCATGAAAAATTGGGTGAACTTCAGCAACTAAGCGAGTGTAAAGCTTAGCATTCCCTTGGTTGGCTTCTCGTTCCTTTCGACCTGTCATCGACACCAGCTTCCTGCGAGGGCCCAAGTATCTGCCTAGCGTGATCGGCCGTTGGACCAAATGATTCCTGAAGGTTCATTTACTACCAGACGACGCATTGTGAAATGTCTGAGTTTCAAGTTTTGATTCCGTTAGTAAGATTATATATTCTTACATACAAGATCGGTTCAAACTAAGCTTACTGCCATAGAAATTGTGTACATACAGTATAGTATTTCTATTGTAAATCTGCATCTCTCCTTGCCCTAAGCCTATCATTAGAGCCAAGGGTCAACGCCGACGCTCAATCACTGCTTCGGTGCTCCAACAATCGCCCAGTATTCTCTGATCGTGTGTGTGTAAACACATTAATGTGGATCGCGCGGGAGGGGTTCAGGAGGAACAGCGTCGGTTGATGGACATATCGAGCCTCAATCAACGAAACGAAGGCATTCAATGTAAGGTTGAAAAGCGCCCAGGGAGCTGTCCATTCTGGACCGCAACACTGAAGGTTGCTACAGCCGCGGCCGGCTTTGTATCGCAACGGGCGTCGTAGCATCGAGGATGGCTCGAAGGCGAAGTACGATCGAGGGCTCGCTGGGTGGAACGGGCAGAGGGGGCGTCGAAGCGGGTTATAGCGCGCCAATGATAGTCACAGCAGATGAGTTTGATGTGTTTCGAAAGGACGTGAACGTATGCGATCTATTATACCATGTCGAGCCGCTGGGAAAACGAGTAATGGGGCCTGGGGGCCATCAGTGGTGGCATATGTTCACATGTGCTTTTCGTTCGACGACGTGAGCCACAAGCCCTCGAGGCACGAAGGCGCGTCAGTCTTGGGGATCGAGAGCCGCGACCTCTTTTTTTTTTCCTTTGGTCAAAAGCAACTGCTTCTCATCGCCGAACTATATGCGGACTGTTCGAAGTATGTGGACCAACCAAGGTAAATTGAGGGCGCGGAGCGTCTCCGTTGTCCTAAACCACTTGCTGATCTTTTCCAGTTCGGTTGGCGGTTGGATGAGGCATTGCGGACGCGTCGGAGTTGGTGAATATGGATCAAAAGGCTGACCGAACGTAAGTGAGAGCAACTGATGGTTTCCTAGCCGAATGCGCGAGACTCCAGAACGCGTCGCCACCAAGACCAGGTAATGCCATGTCACGTGGGTGCTACCAGAGAATAACCATTGCGTTCGACAAACTATTCTCCAAGCAGCGAGGTTCTCTACTTAATTAAAGGATATTCAATTGATCCTCCAAGTATTGAGCACCGAGCTTCAATTGGCATATGGGAATAAGTTTCGGAACATGCGCTTTGAACAGGGTCTTGTGTCATTTCAAACAGCATCGTGATACGGCTACCCGGGAGAGCCAGCTCCAAGACATTGGACCATCAATGTCTCGCCAGACATCAAGGGATTAAGCGCAAAATTTTGTCTCGGTTACATGTAATTAATTTCTGTACTTAAAAGCACCAAAACATGGCTTGAATCAATGTTTGGATGTCGGAAACTCTTGTCGACTCAACTTGGATGATCAATAAAGGTTGTTCACCTAAGCGGGGTAAATTTAGACCGTTATGTTGCGACCTTGAAAACTCGAACAGCACCAAGTTTCTTGGCCAATAGTATTCAGGATGAGGAATAAGCTCCAATTTGAACATCTTTGCATTGAATATGATCGCCGAACTTGCTGTTTTGCTGTCTCAATCGATGCGCTGGAAGACAATTCTGCAGGTGATGCTACTCGTAGGGCTGCAGGGGTAGATGATTCAGTTGGTATACCCATGAAACATGATGCCATTACAAATTCGACGGTCTCTCTTGCCTACACCCTGAGTCTACATCTTCCAAAATATCCCGAAATGAAATTCATCTATCTGAGGCATTCGAATCTTGCTTGTCCCATAAAAACACTCAGTGTCTAAATCATCTCCACTAAACCCGGTCCCCTGCGTGAGATAGCCTATTTGCTATCTGCTGCACAAATCTTTCGACCATGGGAACATGGCCCTCCCATCTGCTTTCCTCCTCCATCTTCACTTCTTCTCCCCGTCCTAGCGACTATTGAGCAAACACTCGAGAAATTCGGAAGATTTCTAGCAACTAGCTAGAGGCAATTCTTGTCGCAACAATCGCTCCAGACCAAGCCGCCTCTAGGCCTACGCCAGAACAAACAGCCACCCACCATTACAATCTCCGGCCTCGTAAACGCGCAGCGACTACAATAACCTCAGAGGAGCCAGCTCCGAAGCGCGGTCGCACTGACACGTTTGCGAAGGGTATGTTTATGTCCAAAGTGTGAGAGATATGTTAACAGACAGTCGCCGCAGATTTGAAGTCCCCTGTCTCAGCCGGCTCTTCTAGGAGCGCACGGAACGAACCCAAACAACAACTTAGAGAACCTACAATCCGCGAGCTCCAGAAACAAGGGAAACACATCTTCGAAAGACTCAAGGCAGCTATGATCGGACAAAGAGACAAGTATGAGGAATCGTTGAAACTCATCAAGGAAATGGGGGACAACTTCAGTACCGGCCAAGACTGGAATCACTCTGTGAACTACTTGCTCGCCAACGAGCTCGATCAAGATGACGCTCTTGCCAAGTTTAAACTTTTCGGTGACAAGATGTTAGTGATAGACGATAAGACCGAAGCTATCCTGAAGGTGTTGTGTGCGATTCCGGATCGAGAAAAGGAGTTGAAGAAAGAAAGAGACGGTCTTAAAACAACTCTTGCCCCGATTGTGAAGACGCTGATTGAGCACCGGCTTCCCGGGTGGAAAGCTGAGGCTCGTCTTTTGCTGGACCTTTCACCGCCGGTTCAAGAATACGAGGCCCAGCACGACTCACTGCGACTTTCTCGAAGGGCGTCTTTATATGGCCATTATTTGGGCTGGATGTTTGAGGGCTTAGCTGTTGAATAGTATGGTGGGCAGTTTGGGCGATGTTTGAGATACATCGGTTGGGCTAGCGCATATTATTCTCAGCAGTCTTTCTTCTGTTCCAGACAGTTTTATCAGTAGCTCTCGTGGCAAAAGCTCAATTACATTAATTTACCTGGCTGCAGAAGACCACCAGACTGTTGAGGATTTTGAGCGAAATGGTCGTGATGGTTGAGCTTCAGGGAATGGTAAGCACCCCACCCACTGTAACGGCGCCTAGCGTCAGGGCGAGTGCGCAAATACAGGGCCCCCGCCTCGTCGTAAGCTGGTCGGGATGCAGTGAGATTCCGCGTCATAGCCTGATGTACTAGTAGTGAATGTCGCGCTGTGAGAAATCACGTTTGGGGAGACGCTAACAACGTTGAGGGGGCCGATAAGGTTGCGAAATAAGGTTAGCAGATCGTTGAGATCCCCAGATCCAGGCGGAGACTTCAGTGGAGTTACACTATGAGCAGCCTGTGTTTCTACCACCAGGGGACAGTTGCTTCCATCTAACAGCTAACAGGCGACAAGCTCACTGGAAGGACAGGCGAATACCCCTTGTCACAATTGCCAAACCCTCAGGCACCAATCTCACCCCTCCTTTCCCCCCGCCGCCTTTCATTTCGTTCAACATTGGCAATTTGGAATACCACGAGATCAACAACACAGGTCCACATATAACCAATTTGCCCTTCAACTCCAAAAATAAGTCCTCTTTCTGCTGACACGGCTCCGACGACAACCGCCCTTTCCCCCACTCGACTACTGCGCACAAGGCCACGGCGAGAGGCTTGCTTGAACTTGCCCCATCCCGACTAGCCCTGACCATGAATTCGTCCCTTCTCAAGATGATTCCGACTAGAGATACCTTTTTGCCACGGCATACTCTCGAGTTCGACGTTCCTCCTCTTGGGCTATAAGCGCCAGCGCTTGAGGACGGCCATGGTATGCTCTCAGAGTAGCCTTACCGTCACCTCAAGCCCTCCCTGAGATATTACTCCGCCAAATACGCAGAGACTTCTCAGGAGGGGGAGGCCGGCTCCCGGTCCAGCGTTACAATTAAGACCGGCGAGAAGGGTCATGAATGCCCCGACGCAAAACCCGACCCTGTAACGACCGTAACCATCGACAACGCGAACCCGCGCTCCACGAGATGCTCTACAAGTCAATGCCTTCAGCTTGTCGCTACGAGAGCTGAAGAAACCGATAACAAAACTTTCTTCGAAACTGATCCTACGACTGGCCGCTGGCCATTTGAAAGCACCGAGACGAGCGCTGTCGATTATGTACATGCTCGACTCGAGTCTCACACAGATGCATACCCAAGTGACGAGATCAGCTCAAGTAGACTCAACGTCCTCTTTCTAGAGCCCTTCCAGCGGCCATAGCCATATTGTTGACCGGCTTTGGTGCTATTCTCGGTCATCACCATCGCCATCTTATCTCCCCCCTCGTCGGCGGTTCGCTCATTCTTTTGCATCGACACCTCCCCACCCGTTCTCGCAACTCATTCGAACGCCCGATTACCATAACAAGCCGACCGGCGTTAACAAGCCATATACATCAATGCCAACCCCAATCAGTGAGATATTGCTTGGGAAGCCGCATCGGAGCTGCCGTCCCGGAGTCCATCATGACAGTGGCCGACAAGGTTGCAGGCATATCTGGGCCCGATATTGTATTCCGTGGCACATCTGTACTGGGACTTGAATGCATTGTGGACATGGAAACACGAGTCAGATCTTTGCTTCTTGGTCTTATGAGATGTGCTGAGCATTTCCTGCTCTCAGTTCAATATACCCATGCGGACTGCAACGCTCCAATGGCTGATCCTTCGACGACGGGTTCTCCCTCTCGCAATCCCCTCCCCAGCGATCAGACCTTCCTCTCGAATTCTCGACCAAAACGATCTAGAGGACGCGACCGAGTCTACAATTCTACGCATGCCGCTGCCTACTGAGTATGGATTATCAACAGTTCGCCCCGCTTAGATCAATCGCGCTCGGAACTCCAACCCAGCTTTGGGCATCCCGACCTCAAGGAACCTTGTAGGTCGCCGTCGACACCAACCCTGACTACATCAATTGCCCGTGCTTATCCGATTTGAATCGACAACTATCCTCGCCCACTCAATGCCCCTTCTCATATTTGCTCGGCGGATTTAGGTCACGACTTGATAACATCTCCATTAATATCGCCTCTGTCTCTACGCACGCCTATATCGTGAATGACCCCGAGCCTAGCACTGAATAAGTAGGTAAGTCTCAAGGAACCTAGTCAAACAATTCTGCAAGCCCTCAACACCGCCGGTACCCAATCTCTTCGCCACCCCTCTTTATATCCGTAAGACGGCCTTGAATGCTTCGATCTCCCCGTTCAGTGGTCGGCAAGCTCTCATCAGCCGCGCTGACTGCCTGTTGTCCACGCCAAACGATCTGTCGACATCTTAGGTCACTTGATCCTTTCTGGAACCACCACGGGTACGATATGATCACAAGTGCAGCCTCGCTTTACAGCAAGACCTAGATCATCAATACAACTTGGCTAGACCATAGAGAAGCGATTACGAACAGCCGGATGGCACCACCAAGAAGCCCACTGATCTCGCAAGCCTGGACACAGCGAGAGCGCGAGTAACGCCTTGTCTGGTCACCGGGAGCCATCATTCTGTAGCTCTGTAATTCACAACAGCGAGGTTTTCCCACATTTCCCAACAAACGGTGAGTAGTAAGTAAAGAGAAATTGACCGCTCGTGATCCCTGTCCATCGGAAGAGATACTCTAGATTGCATAGGTCAGCCATCAATTCCTTCACAAAACACGATAAGAGGAAGTTGTAATCGCTGTGCCCTTGTAGATGTTGAGAGTAGCAACTCGGCGAGATCTAGTGGTGGTCAGTACAAGTAGTCATCTCATCAACGATGAATCACAAAGGCAGATTTCCATAGCAAGACCGACAAGGCTGATGGCATCGTCAGTGAAGATTGTCAACTGTTAGCACCGCAGTAATCTCGCTTAGTACAAAATAATTTCACCAATCGTAGAGAAAATAAAATCTCAATTTATTGGGTTGGGATGAAGCAGTATATCATTGCAAGTCTAGTTTACCCTGACTCTTTCACGATCCCTGACGCAGATCTCTAGCGGGCTGTAGAACTTGGAGTGCTGACTACTCGATTAGGGTCATCCCAAAGAACTGGGTCAATGGCGTATTGTCCTTGTTGAACCTCTTGCTAAACAAGCTTTTTGTTTAGCGCTGAAAGGATTTAGTCCCGGAGGCCCAGTATTTCTCATCAGCCGTCTTAATTTGATCCGTTTTTCTTTGATTCAATTTAGTTGATCCCTTCCATTCAATGTCCAATTTATGGATACGATAGACTATTCCATTTGCAATGAAATGCACAAGTACAACAAACTCGAAACCAGAAACAGATATGGGATTACATATCAGCAAGGACCTGCTCAACTGACATGTTGTCTGTATCAATCTTCAGACCTCAGGATGCCCTTCATGCCCACAAAATACAAAATTTCCATTTCCCTGCCATCCAAGACCTAAACTAAGATCAAAGTCTTGACTCCTCGCAGGACAAGCATCGGCTCAGCCGACTTCGTATTACCTTACGAAGCTACATAGGCCGCAGTATGCTGGACTCTGGCTCAGGCTAATCAATAGCGCATTGCAATTCTTCTGCCATAAGGATCCATCCACATCTTCTCTGCTTCCTCCCCAACATCATCCTCATCCTGAACAACTTGCCACATCAAGGGATGTAACCCGGCAAGCCGAAGGACACTCCAGTCGGGCTTTAGCAAGTTGGACGCCAGGCAGGGCGTGTCATCCATCTTGTACTTGCCATCTGTGTAATCGGGTTCATACCAATTAAACATTCTCTGCGTATCTTTCTCATCCATGCAAATGGCCTCAATGTCAACGACAGTCTTATCCCTGCCAGCAGCCTTGGGCTGAGACTCACCAGGAGGCCACTTCCAGTGGCTGCACTGCCATCTCTTCAGACAATTTATGGCATTTCTATGCCGCAGAATGACTCTCTGTGGCCTTGCCTTTTGATGGTCAGGCCACTCTTCAAGTTCAGTTTCCTGGAGGCACATCAACATCCTGTCTACTTGTTTGTTGTTAAGACACCTTAGCGCTAGCAATGATTCCTCCTTGCTAGGTTGCGCAGAACGCCGCTGGTCTGGTTCATACATGCTTTGATCGTGCATGTCATGTTCGTGCTGATGAAGAACAACGGCTTTAGAGTTATTGATCTTGCGTCTCTCTCTGAGGTAATCAGAGTCCAAAAACGACGGCATGATGGCGGTGGGTAGCTGCAAGGGACTTGTTTTAAAAGTAGATCGGGATGGTCGATGAGGCTATACTGGTCTTTATATCCCAGACTTTTTAAGGATAGAATTAGTACTGGTAAAGAATGGAGTCACCGGTTGGGAAATGGGAGACTGAAGCGTTGAACTGGTTCAGAAATGCTGGTGGTCGAGATTCAGGAGATGGTAGGTTAGATCTTGGTATAGCTGAGATGTTTTGGAAGGGAATTCTGGACAATAAAGAAATGGCCTGTTGAATACATACCCCAATATTAAGCACAATTAGCTTGGCAAAGAATGTGGTTGTGTTCAATTCTCATAAATGGCTGATAAGCCTGGTAAATCTTTCTTTTGTTATTGTTCATGCCTTCATCGAAAGTTACGGCCGCGAATACTTCAGATTCCATGTTTCCCGTCGCTCATGTTGAACAAAACATTGTTCAGTGAGAGACCATAGTATATGTTATCTCATAATGTTCATTGTTAACTAGCGTGGAGGATAATGAGCGTTAATGAAAGAACATAGCATCAGAACTCGCAACGGAACACAAGGGGGTATTGAAATGGCCAGAGGGTCTGGCACAGCATGGTCGGGTAGGGAGTAAGAGTTTAGTTCAATCGTGGAGCTCTTTGTTATCTCTCCCGGCTTTTTCAGAAACAAAGATAGAATCAAAGAGAGAAATTCAGTATCTTACCGTATGTTTACGGACCCTCTAATCTGAAAGTAGCTAAGGAATATGGTGTCTACTGTCTAGTCCAAGGGACGAACCTACCACACAGCGGAACTTTCCATTGAACCAGCGAAATGAATAACAGATTTGAAAACTAGAAACAGGTCTAGAGACTCTTTCCCTCACTCAGAGAAAAATAATATGAAGAATGAGGCAAGGATATAAATACGGAGTAAATAAGCGACGAAAGGATTTTCATGATATGCGACCTGGTGAGCATCCACACTAATGGCTGTTCTAAGTGTATTCCAACTTTTACAAGCCTTAGAAGTAATCGAACAAGCCATCGCATCAGATAATAATATTAACACATCAAGAGTGATAATAGAGTAGAAAGTATAACGCGAAATATCTTCATGTTGGGGAAATCGAGTAACAGATGAAAAAGCAAACCATAACTAATCAAAAACAAGCCAGGCGATATCCAGCTAAGCAGAAATCCAAAGTACAACTGCTATATCAGCGAGAACCAGCTCAACTGATGATTCAACAACAAATCATAATGACTTCAAGCTCCAGAACCGACAAGACCCTGCCTAGTGGAATTTTCTGTACTTCCTACCCAAAAAGCATTGCCCCACCTTTCCCAGATTGACGTTCTGCGAATGGTCGAATGTCTTTTGCAGGTATCTGGGGACAGAGGGCCTCCAAAGCATTAGACATGATGGAATACATGTAACATCTAATCGTCCTTCCATAAGCATCCATCCACTTTTCTCTTTCTCCAAAGTCAAGGGAGCTTCCGTCTTCCACAACTCGACACATCAACACTGTATATCCAAGGTTCTTCATGAAACTGAGGTCTAAAGGTCCAAGCATGTTGAACAGCTTACAAGGCACGTCATCCGGCCTGTATGTAGAGCATCTTTCGAGCGCCGCGCCAGACTCAAAGTCCGATTTGTAGAAGTCAAACATGCCCTTATCAGCATCCTCGTTCTTCATACAGACCAGTTGCAGATCAACGATGTTCAGGTCTCTTGCAGCAACTGGCATGGACTCACCTTTGCAAAGATCCCAGTGAGAAGGGTCACACTTTTCGCCAAGTGTACATTGAGTGGCATTGTCATGTCGCAGGTAGAACTTATGCAGCTCCTCTCTCTGATCGTATGGCCATGAGTTTTGAAATTCAGCTTCAATGATACAGGTGAAAACCTTTCCCGAGAATTCCATGTCAGGCTGCTTAGTGAGCCAACGATCCTCATTGAACCTGGAGTCAAACCAGGGGATATTTTGACCGCGGTCTCCTGGCCGGACGAGTGAAAAGGCCTTGGTGTTCCGGTACTTGGTCTTCAAATCGTCATCTGTAATGGGTTTGGGAGAGATTGAACAGGGGGCGAAAGATTCTCCATCAAAACTGGGATCTGTTCTCTTGCTTTTATGTCCAGCGGCAAGCTGCATCTTTGCTATCTGGGCCTCCAGGGCAGCGACACGTGACTTGTAATCGCACATTTTGATCTTTTAATTGCTTTAAGTCGGTGTTAGGTTAGCGGTGAGCTTATGTCGGGGTATGTAGTTGATTGTGAATGGCGTGGAGTTGATAGGCGGCTGGAAAGCTTGAGATGGCGTAAATTGTTGGTAAACTGTAGTTTGATGAGACTCCAAAGTGGGCGAGACAATTGCTTTTATACGCGTTTTTGGACCTTGTATATTCGCCAGGGTAATTTTTATTGTCCAAGTCGAGTCCGAATGTTGATAAAGAATGCAGCTGTGTTCGTGTCGGGACATTAGTTGGACAAATGAATTGGTGTGATGATTTATTTGTTCGTATTCAAAGAACCCAGCAATGAACACCTGATTTTTGACACACATATCGAATGTTCACATGCAGAATTGCCTAATCATAGAATAACAAGTGATCAAATATTGGTGGGTTTTTCATTTTGTATTCATTTGAGCCTCTTTTGCCCACCAAAGTCTATCTTCATTGCCTTGTGAAGATTTGTTCGATCCAGACTCTCCACATGCTTTTGAGTGGCGAACCACGTCTACGGGTTTGGGGTTCTTCCTTATGCCCGTGGTTGTTAGCATGTTGAGACTAACCTTATCCCAGATAAGCTTTAGCAGGGTAAAGAAACCTTGAGCCCTAAATATTGATGATGAAGACGCTTTTTACTCGGGAGCGTAGCTTGAAGCTTTGGGCAGAAAAGTTAGATCTTTCGGCATGACTAAAACTCCTTATTGCGAGATAAAGGCTTCTTTCTGCGACAGTATAAGAAGGCGTGGAGAAGACAAGCATGCTACCTAGAAACAAGTCCTGTATACTCTCCATCGGTACGAGTATGGCTTCAAGTCGCGAATCGAACCCCTCCAGATAGCCTCCCTCCGAGGTGGAGCGTGAAGACTACTATGCTGGCGTGTTCAGTCGTCCCCGCCTTGTCGCGCGCTCAAGCACTACGCCGTGGTTCCCTGAATTACATGATTATTGGCCCAGTTCAAAGAGGCTTTATCCCACCACTGGCCATGCCGTTCAGGCCGCCTGGAACCATTCACGGGGCCCAGGATCCCTCAAGCAAGAGATCATCGATGCACTCATTGGTATAGATTGGACCGCTCTCGACATCCTTCGCCGCTATTGGCCATGATCCTCTCAGAAGGCAATTCCAAAGCTCAGCCACGATGTTCATTCCTGTTGCACCTGACTCTACAAGCTTTGCGCGAGGATATCCAGTGGTCCTGAAGTGTCTGGAAATTCTTGGCCGCTGTTGCTATGACGATGTGGATGTTGAAATGAAGGAGTCGCAGCTGTTCAATTGTACGTCGAACCGCGAATGGGAGGACCTGGAGCAGGAACTCGAACAACCGCCCGACTTGGCCGACTTGAGCGATGAGGAAAACGGTCCTGAAGCGCGCGCAGCCCGTCTCATCACCGAGCCTGTGGACAACAATAGTCCGAATGTAGCGGACAGGGATATTACTTACAGCTTCGGTCGGCAATTGTCGGAATACATTGGAACTGGAATTGCATCATCCAAAAACAGTAATATTGAAGGTACCAAGAGCCTCTACCTCTGAGATACCAAGAGCAATAAGACCCATGCTCTCACATGTCGCCATGTCCTGTTTCCAAAAGACCACCATGATGAATACCAGCACAGCGATATTCGAGCCCATACTGTCATCCAACCTCACCAAGCTACACTGAAAAGACTTGATGCAGAAATCAATATGAGATAAAGGATGATGAAAAAAGACCATCATTTTCTAGATCTCCCAGAATACAAAGACAAATGCGAACTCCAGCGCGAGAGCGTTAAGAAGGAACGCTTACAGATGAAGCCTTTCAAGTCTTTGATTGCTCAATGAAAGGGCTCAGACGGTGTCATTGGGCATGTCGAATTCTCATCGCCGATGGAGCTAGGCAGTCATGGTCGATTGAGAGACTGGGTGCTGGTTGAACTCTACCAAGATAAGCATGCAACTCCCCTGGCTTCTCTGAGGAACAGACTTCCCATAACATTCAAGTTTCAAGAACTATATCATCAGGTGGAGCATAGTCACACCAGAATTATCATTGACCATCTGAGAAGACATGGCGGTGAACCGAGTGATATGCTAGATATGCTCATGCACGTTCGCCCCATGGGTGTACTCAAATCAGAGCTGATTCCTGAAGACTACCTGCAAACCGCGCCAAGCTTTGGTAAAGACTACCCAGGTATGATCGCGGTGAAGCACGGCGCCAAGTCCGATTTTACCCTAGGAGTTCGCAGCGGTATTGAGTCTGTAACATGCCCATGCATCAATGGCCCAGAAGTCATTTCTGATAATTGGTGTATCCTCACTGAGGCTCGAATACCCTTCTCATCTGCTGGCGATGAAGGTTCTTTTGTTTTCGACGTGTTTGGTCGGGTTGGTAGCATGATTACTGGTGGACTTGGGAGAAAGGAGAATCCGAATAGGCTTTATATAACTTATGTCACGCCTATGAACTGGATCTTGGAGGATATCAAGGTGAGAGGGTATGAAGTCAAGCTGGCCTAAGGCTTAGATAAATTTATGATGATATTATTTGGCCTAGGCTTAGATAATCTTATAGTGATATTAGGCTGCTCTTAGAGTAGAGTTTTGGGTCTTACGATGGGTTCTTATTAATGTGTACCTAGGTAGGTTGCTTAAATTGAAACATCCACTTGCTGAAGTTGACTGATTCCTGGCTAGGTTAACATCTGGAGCTTGGGATTTGACTTGACGATGGAAAGTCCACTAAAATAGTTCAAAGGCAAAAGAGAGAAAGCGCCATGACCAACGTATCAAGTTCAGAACACAGATGGGGAAACAAGCATGCCATTACAGAAAGATATCTAAACCCTATGCTATCTGCGGGCTTTGCGATTTTCACAGCTACAGAACACGATTCCCTGTAAACAAGATTTCCCCATTTTCCGCCTGTGATGATTTTCCATCCAGTTTGGATCCACGTAGTGCCTCCATATCCACCATTTCCGATTTTAGGAAAGCATCATAGCTCTCGTAGGTTCCTAGGTCAGGGAGCTAGGGTTTTCTTCTTCCAAGGACCATTCATCGTGTAGGGGGTGAGAGGTAGGGAACTCAGTAGAGAAAATTACAAAGTCTCAGTTCATCTAAACACTTTCATATTCTTCTCTGACGTAGCATTCCGTAAGCTGCCCCAAGTCTTCGGCAGGGGTCAAAAGAGTAGAGACAAGCACAAAGGTCCTTAGGACATAATGGAAGAATACAAGACATCCCACTTGCTGAACTCATTAGATCCTGCCTTCCTCTTGAGGGCCTCACTGTAGGGCTCAGTCGACTTCTTCTGGCATTCGCCCTGAGCTCCGGCCAAGGCTTTACCCAGGCCATCGCCACCAGCAGCCGCGTGATGAGTAAGTTGAACGGACTGCTGCTTGTCGACCTGGGCGCGCTTGTCGTCGACGATGCCAGCGAGCTGCTTATTAGCAGCGATGAGGGTGTTCTTCACGGGAGGGACAGCGATGAAGTAGAAAGGTAGCTCAAGGCTGTTCACGGAAACGAAAAACATGGTAGCATGAATGATAGAAGAAAAAGAGGACTTCTCGACTCCCTTGGTCTGCTTGTCTGAGCCGTTGGCCATGATGTCGATGGTATGGTTATGCTCAGGAAGGCGGATAGGTTGGTAAGGGATGTGAGAGAACGGGCAAACCTGGTTGCTCTGTGGGATCAAGTGTCGTGGTGAGTTGTAGAAGAAGGAAGGTTGATGTAGAGAAGTTGGGTTGGATGATGAGGGAGAGTGTTTGGTGCTAAGAAGTAGAGCTGGGTTGCACTGGTGGGGGTGAGTAGGGGAATCTGTGACTGTAGCTTGGCGGCGAACACTGCTGCCAGCTCAGATGCGCATCTGCTAGAGACAGCGGCAGACTTATGGCGATAGGAAGAGTGAATATATTTTGTTTGTGTCTGAAGACTTGTAAAAGCCTCTCGCAGATGAAAAATGTCCCAAACGAGGGAAACTAGATACACCTCCCACCTATCTCAAAGTCATGGACCGAGCTCGAACACCAATCAACTAGTGGCGATCTCCTTCTCCTGGTCCTTCTTCTAAATCACATGGACCCTCCTAGCCTCATGTTTCTAATTGCCTCCTGATGCCCAGCTCCATTGCCGCCCTTTCCGTCACCATCTTTCTTTCCCTCGAGTTTGTCATTCATCTGGCTCTCCTCCTTGGACTTTCCCATGTCGCGCCAAGTTCCTTCGCAAAGGCTGAGCAGGTCACGTGTGATAGATGGACGTCGAATGTGCGAATCATGAAAGGTTCTGAGTTATTCCTAAGAATCGAGACGACCATGGAAAACACTAGAATAACAACTTCATTCTCATTCTCACTGGCACCACCATATAGGAAGGATACTGTGGACCAAGATGTGCGACCCCACCTTGACCAGCGCCCGTTGCAAAAGTTCCTTACGGTCCGAAGTGCCCAGAGGGACATCAAGAACTTGATACAAGTCTGGAGGAGAGTGAATGTAATAGAGATTGAGGCAGAAAAGGCCTTGTCTCCGTACAAAAACTTCAGGTGCTACACTCGCCAAGCTCAATACTTGACACTTTCGCATTTGTTTTTCATATGGGGGCAAGTAGGTAATCAACGCCAGCGTACGCCTTCTGTCTTTGTTGCGATTTCCAGCTTTAACTGATTGGTGACCGACCTTGGCGAGCAAAAGAGACTCTGAGCCCCGAACATTGGTAAAAATAAATACGAAATAAGGCTTCTATTCAACCCCAAACGAATGCCTATTTAGAAGCTATTGGCTGAGAATCTAGACCTTTCCACGACTATTGCAATTAATATTGCTGAAACAGACAACGTCTAATTACACAGTAAAGGGAATAACTGGTATTTACCTATACCTTGAATTTGAGAAATGCTGACTGGACAAGATGGCGGCCTATTCTTGGACAATAACGACAGTAAGGCTAAGGACAGAAGCTTTGATATAATTTCATGTCGATACAGGACAATATACTATTTCTTCGAACGGTTCGTATGCGTGGTTGGGTTTGGTGCTAACACGGCCTGACTTCAGCATTTATGCTGACCTGGTTTGCCCTTATAACGGGCGGAAGTTATCATACGAAGAGGATGGCCTGTCTGCGTTCCTAGGAATCTTGAACTTTCTGGCTCCTGCATTTCCACAAGGCTTTGTATTCGGGCTACCCAGACTTTATCTAGACCATGCACTACTTTGGCAGCCATTGGAAGGGGCCTATCTTCATACATGGCACCGAGCAAACGGGGGCCACCGGAAGAGCAGTCCCTCAACTCGAAGACCCACGCTGCCCTCCTGGGCCTGGTGCGGATGGCAATGTTTTATTGATCCTGAGAGCTTTCAATCAGTTCTTAATGTCGATCAAGATTGCCAAGATAAAACAAGCATTGCGAACTCCTGGAAACTTCGAAACACTGTCATCTGGGAACATGACTCACCGGAAGAATCTGCCCTGCGAACGTTGTCCACATCGAATCACATTTCAGCTTCGGTACCTCGTGCGTTTTCCCTTCCTGTAGCAACCTTGGAGACTCAATACGCGCCATTCCCTACAAGACGAACGGGATTTTACTTGGCGTCCTCGAACCCGGTCCTAGTTCAAAGCCCCCTAACCAATTTGTCCAAGGTGGTTGCTCTTCGAGATCCGGACGGAAAGTTTGCAGGCATGATTCGTATTACAGGAAGCGCGACATGTGGACCAGAAGAGCCCATTGAGCTTATTGCAATCTCACAAGGAAGTGCCAAAGGTAAATTTTTACGGAGCTGTTACGAGGAGAGGGTCCTACAAAAGAGAAGGTACGCAGATCCAAGGCCGTTCCACGCTGTATATGATCGCGCTGGGCGATGGGTTGGTATTGAAGATGAGATGTCTCAGGAGGATGGCCACAATTATCAAGTCATCGCTGCAGGGCAGTACGAAGAGAACCTGGAGCTGCTGGAGTATGAAGATGATCAGGAGTACCAGTTCTACAATGTTCTCTGGGTTCAACGTGGGAATAACGATGTGGCATATAGGGCTGGTTGTGGACGTGTGTTGGCGGAAGCTTGAGAGAGAAATGACCCGGAAAACATAAGAATTACTCTAGGCTAGAAGACACAGTTGGTTTTCAGTTAAGGCAGTCGTTCACCTTGACGTTAATGGAAGAGTTAATACTAGCACTGGGATCTTGGATTGGTGATTGAGTTGCCTTAGCTCGATACAGTCCTTTGATCTTGAAGAAAGAATATATTTCATTCAGTAAGGACCCGCTAACAACGACCTACAGCACGCTGAGCCCTCCAGGATCCTCCATGTTCAAATCATCCTGGCATTAGTCATCGTAGTCATGGACATCGGCGTTGAGCTTTAATAACTCACGAGCTTCTGTATCAGTCAAAAATCCCATCCCTTTCATGTTCTTAGTAAAAACTATCGTAAAAGACTCCAGTTGCTGGACTTACAAGCCCTGTTGAAATGAGGAAACCTTGTATCGAATTCGTCGGTGGCGATGTTGCTGGTCCCGGTCGCTACTACGATTCTATCCTTGTTGTACTCCTCCCATTCATTGATAAAAGGTGACAGAGGTGCCTCTTCACCCCCGGGATAAATCACTACGGAGTGGTGTGGGTGTGATCCGGGAAGAACAATTCTGACTTTTTTCTTTGCTGACACGGTCTTTTTGGAGCAGGGACTACCTGGAGTTCCTCGGGCGGCCTTTTTGGAATTCTTGGTGTCTAGGATGTCTTGGATCTGTTTGCGTAGCGAGACTGTGCGCTGGAACGATGGCATGATGACGGAATGTTGAGTTGTAATTTAGTGGAAGGATACCTTGATGAAAGGTTGGAGAAGGGGAGATGACATATGATCAAATGCAAAATTTCAAGATGCCCTCTCAGTGATGACTAAAGCATAATGTCAGTCGTTTTTTATGTTCTCCGGCCATTATGGCAGTTCGGTTTCTCGAATCTGGGCACCGATGGTGTTCGATATATGTATGGTTCTGTTCAAAAGCCTGACCCCAGACAGTCCTGCGTGTTCATCATACTTTGTCGCTGGCTGTCTTTCACTGAATATATTGTTCAAAGTTAAACCTCTCGACCTAAAAAAAACCTGTTTCCATATGTCTTTGAGACAGGCAGCTATTGAACATGGAAGTTATTTGAGATATGGCCTGTTCGTTTTCAAGGTTTAAGATCAGAAGTCTCTTTTGCTCGCCAAAGTCAAACGTGGGCCCACCAACACCGTCCCATGATGAAACCTACCAGATGCATCCACTTTATGAGGATGATATAAAGCTATACAAATATACGTCTTTGAAGGCTTGCTTCAAAGCGCACCCCCTTAACTGAGTTACGATGTCCCCACTACAGCGCATCTTCACTGCGCGAGATATCGTTTCTCGGCGTCGCTGAGTGAAGGGTCCTTATGACGCATCACGGCGAGAAGGATTAAGGTGACTTAAATTTGAAACCAACAACCTTATTTCTCAAATTAGAGTTATATGTATAACACCCATAGCGAGAATATCTTTTGAATGCATAGAGATTCCTTGCGTCAATTTCTGTAACTATATATCCACGACTATAAAATGCCCTGGTATTGCTCATGAGCTGCAAGTTCCAACCATCCTTTCTTCACATTTATCAGTGTCAAAGCCCACCCTCTATCTCCATCCCAGCAAGATATTCCTGGTGTATAAACTCTTCAACAATGGCCCGCAGAACTTCCCAACAGCTTGTCAGTGTCATTACTGGTTGGAAGCGTGTCGCGTGGCTATCACTCCTTCAACGTCCAGTGTATATCACCTCTGAATGTCCGTCTGAGAGTCATGAAGCAATCTCGGAAGTTATTATCGATGAAGCTCGTGCCATACTCCAAAAGCACGATATTCCGATTGAAAAGGAGGACGACATCAAGGTCACGATGCGACAGAACGCTCACTATGGATGTGAAATACCAACACTCCTCATAGTCTCACCATGGTCATTGGAAAAGCAGAATGCTTGGGAGAAGGCCGTGGAAGACATGGGTCGCGTTATTAGTGATCGAATGAACAAAGACCACATTTATGTGGAAATCACTTCTCCAGAACTTGTCCAACCCATCTATTTCACCAGCTCTGAAGATCCGGCTCTCAACAAAACTTGGGACTCTGTGCGCGAGATGGTTTACGAACGGCTTCAGTCATTTTACGCAACCAAAGACCAAACATCTTACATTGATCTTGGGATGTATGGAGTGAACCCTGATCCGAAAGCCAATGCTATGACAATTTATATCTCGGTGTCTGACGGGTCAGATGAGACACTGTGGCTGAAAGTCATTACAGATATCAAGAGCAAACTCGAAAGCGTTGGATGGGGTCATGTTCAAGTTCACATGGAGCATGACGCAGCGTGGCCCTGGCGGTGATTTTGATTACCGTTCACTCGTATGGCAACACCCTTGCGATCAAAAACGGGTGTAGACGGAAGGTGCTGGGAGATTCTCAGTTCCAAACGGCACTTCGAGGAGGGCAATACAAATCCCAACAATAGCTCTTAAGTTATGGGAATTGACAGTTTTGCAAGTGGAACAGGGGCGGTGAATTTCGTTGTGTCACCACGTTGGTCTTTAGTGGTTTCACAGATCCCACTTAGGTAGAACCAAAGCTAGACACAACAGAAACAAATCGAATTATAAATTTATTGCCAGGAATGCCTAGCCAGGAGATTGTCTGAGTTATTAAAGAATCAAAAATGAAATTGTGAGCCAGATACCGCAACTGCACCAACTTCTGACAATGTCTTCCAGTATAAAACCGTATAAAACCTAAACAAATAAAAAAGATTTACCACTCTTGCTTGAGAGCAAAAACATACAACAGCGGGGATTCGCTGGTCGTCACCGACCCAACTACTAATCCGCCGGTTAGTGGCTTAACTATGGGAGAGCGGACGGGATCCCGTGTTCTCCACTACCTTTGGTCGTATGTAC